>JWJB01010766.1:0-20463 GCA_000812895.1 Rutstroemia sydowiana
CCGCCTCATTATACTCAGTGTCTATACATATTAGCAAGCGCTACCCATGAGAGAATATGTATCAACTCACCCCTCTTAGCCTTCTTGGCCTTCTTTGCCTTCTTTGGAGAGCGCTCAACGATGTGTCCGGAGGCATCTATCTCCTCCCCTTCAGCGTTGTACTCGGTATCTATTTGAGATTAGTAAAACATCTAGGTGTGATGATGTTGTGTAGATACTTACCACGTTCAATCAGGTGCCCATTCTCATCAACCTCCTCTCCGGCATCATTATACTCAGTATCTCGCTTAGCCTTCTTAGCCTTCTTGGCCTTTTTTGGAGAACGTTCAATGATGTGTCCAGAGGCATCTACCTCCTCCCCTGCCGCGTTGTAACCAGTATCGCGGGCTTCGATCTCAAAGAGACTGCGCTCAATATTGACGACGGAGCGAGCGACTGAGGACATATCCTTTGTTGGCGCCGCCTGGACAGCCAACATGGCGCAAAAGGCCAAAATCATGCTTGCTGTTGAGGAACGCATTTTGATTGTAATAAAAGTATATGAATTAAATATAATAAAAGAATATAATCAGACCAGCTGTTGCAGAAGATAATAAAACAGAATGTAAAGAGAAGATGTCTTTGTGGATGAAAAAAAATCCTTCAGAGAGGACGATAGCTCAAGTAAATATATACAATGTCAAATCTAAGTATAGCATCAAGAAAGTCATCTCAAACAAGAAGAACAGCCAAATTCCTAGAATTACCCCATCTTACGTCGACCTCTCGAAAGTTCAGACAACATGGAACTGAATCCCCAGGGTGGGTCCAAGACTTTGAAGCTATCATAACTAAGTTCCGCAAAGAGGCTGACGACTTGAAAGTTGGAGAGTCAATAGCATAGTAGCATCGGAAACAATTTTCGTCGGAGTCTAAATGGTCCGAGCAAAGTGGAAAGGTACCGGTAGATCAACGTTGCTTGGTACCCGATGCCGAGACTAAAGACAAAACAGGAATGGGCTAGATCTTGTTCGTGCGTATGCATTCATGCGAATGTTTGAGACTACTACGAGACTACGAATACAGTATCAAGAGCCCAAAAAGCTAGACTACTCGTACAAAAGTACGAACTAAGATGCTCCATTTCTTTTTTCACGGGAAGGGGTTTACCCTCGCAACTATCAGGGTTGTAGTCAGTCAAGAACCACAATACCTTAAAGTGGCGACATATGATATAGTTACATAGTCGTCGATATAGGATCCGAACAGCGAAGCTACAAGTCCTTGCGTGTGGCGGTGTGAGGGATATTTCACATGTTCAATGATGGCCTTGAAATTCCAACTTACAGGCAATTAAAATCACAAATTTGAAAAAAAAAAAAAATTAAAGAATTACGTTCCAAGTTTGTAATAGAGAAGTCCTTGATTAGATATGTCAAATACTCATACTACAACTAACGAGGGCTAAATTTCATAAAATAATTATAAAAAGTTGAGTATCCAAAAGAAGTTAACAATTGATAAGTGGCTGTAACGAATGGATTATTATTAGTGCCCTTACACACATTATGCCCCCTGATGCAGCTACTCCATATTAGATGTATCGGACGGAGACATCAGGGAAGCAGATTCAGCTATCAAAGAGGGGTCCGGAAGAATCACAATGCCAGATGACAAATAATGAGTCACACAAGAAAATTATTGAGAAGATGTTGAAAAGTGATGATGCAGTCGGTACGTACGAACTAACTTGCTCGTCTTGCGAAAACAACCAATACTGTAGTAACAAGACCAACCACCTAAACCCCAGAAAAAAACCAGACGATGGAGGATGACGAAAAATCAAAATGACCCATATGAAATGACACCGGTGTATTAGCAAGCACAACCCTCTTTCGACGCATTATCCCTTGGTCCTGTCAAATTAACTCTGGACTGGTCCTCCCCTCTGCCTGAAGCTGCGTGTGCAAGTTGAGTACCGCCAGGTCCTCTAGCTCCCTTCAAAGATGTCTCTGGAATAGCATTTGCGATGGCTGTAAATACCTCTGTCACATTCGTACCAAGCTTTGCGCTGGTCTCGAAAAACAACAGACCTTCTTCCTCTGCGTATGACTTTCCCTCTGCTGTCGATACCTTTCTTGCATCACCATTTGCATCTTCGCCTTCGGCTGGTTCTTCTTCGTCGCCTAAGTTACCTGATTCTCCGGCTTCATTTGTCAAGTCCAACTTGTTACCTACTAATGCAATAACAATTCCCGGAGAGGCCTGTCTTTGGAGTTCCGCAACCCAGTGCTTTGCTTTGATCAGTGAAGTTGGCTTGGTAAGGTCGTATACAACTAGGGCAGATTGGGCATTTCGATAGTACATAGGGGCGAGAGATGCGAAACGTTCTTGTCCGGCGGTATCCCAGATCTCAAATTTTATTGTTCTAGTTGGTAGGTCGCATCTTTGCGTCAAGAAAGCAGCTGTAGCCCAGGAAGTTAGCTTCACTCGTATAAATTTGATGTAGCACAACTGAAGAAGATATCATACCGCCAATCGTGGGCTCCTTGTTTTCTTGGAAGTCATTGTTCACAAAACGCAATACAAGAGATGACTAGATATAATCAGTAAAATGACGGCAACAAATGTATTCCTGCAAATACCTTTCCAACAGCAGCCTCGCCCAAAAGAACCAGCTTGACGCTGGAACTTGGCTTTGGAGCTGATCCCGTTGAATCCGCCATACGTCACAAACCCGGTCTGATATTAGAGATTATTGCAAGCGTGCTCGTCGTAGGACCTAGCGGAATTTTGACGGCGCAGAGGTTTAAAACAAGATCCTGATAAGTGAGCGATAAGTTTTGTTCGATGATTGATAGGAACTTTCTTGAATCGATAATTATCTTGATGCAATAAATATCTAGGTAGGTAGTAGCTCTGTTTCTGTAGGAAGATGTATGGCCGGTTTAGAACAACCTCCAATCCGAAAGTGGTAAGCTTCGGAGTTATTGTCATTTTTCACCGACCAAAATTATTTTTAAAGTCAAAGTTCTTTAAGCTCGAAATAGTGATAATTTTTCCATTTCCAGTCAAATATTTTCCACAACCATCTTCAATTACAATCATAATTTTAAAAAATGGGAAAAAGAAAAGCTGAATCTTTGGGTCAACATGCGACTACAACAGGCACCAAGAAAGCCAAGCATGAATCGATCACAAAGTCCGAAAAGCCTAAAAGATTGTTAGACGATAGCGATTCTGCCAGCAGCAGCGAGGATGATTCTGCTGGAGGTGCCCCGCTTGCATCTGGGTTTAAGATCAACGAAGGATATGCAAAGCGATTTGAGCATAACAAGAAGCGTGAGGAGCTTCAACGATGTAGGTTCAGGAATCCATCTCTACTTGGTATCATAGACTAATTGGTTTCTTGTCAGTGGAAGAAAAATACCAGAAACAATCAAAGCCAGTGAAAGGGCAGTATGGGGACAAATACGACGAGGATTCTTCTTCTTCGGACGACGAGGATGAAGACGATGCTGGATTTTTAGCCACAGAGGATTTGGACAAGGAAATTTCAGCAACATTACAAGCACTTCGTTCTAAAGATCCTCGGGTTTACGACGAGAAGGTTTCTTTCTATACTCCGATTAATGAAGATGAGGGTGGTGCTTCCGGGGAAGGGAAGAGCGAAAAGCCAATGTATTTGAAGGATTACCATCGAGAGAATCTATTGAAGGGCCATACAGGCGAGGACGAGGAGCTTGAGGACGCCCCACGAACATTCGCGCAAGAGCAAGAAGACCTAAAAAGGAAGCTAGTGAGCGAAATGCATGCTGCGGGTGATGAGAATTCGGATTCGGATGAAGATGGGGGCTTTCTGGTACCAAAGAAGAAGGTGCAACAATCGAGCCAAGGTATTCATCCATCAAGGGCTTCAAAAATTGCAATCGATGTCACAGAAGCCGACAAAGATCCCGAAACATTTCTATCAAACTTTCTGGCGGCTCGTGCATGGGTTCCCAGTGACGGAACTCGATTTCAACCGCTCGAATCCGATGACGAAGAAGATGATACCCGGGCTGAACAGTTTGAGTTAGCATACAACCTTCGTTTCGAGGATCCAAAGGGCAGCAATGAAATGTTGAAATCGTATGCAAGAGATGTTGTAGCAGCAAAATCCGTTCGTCGGGAGGAAGTAAGTGGCAGGAAAAAGCAAAGGGATGTCGCAAGAGAAAAGAAAGACGCCGAGAAGAAAGAAAGGGATGATGAGAGGGCACGTCTTAAGCGCCTGAAGATAGAGGAAATGGAAGAGAGGCTACAAAAAATCAAAAAAGCTGCTGGGATCAATGGCAAGACGTTGAAGGACTCGGAGTGGTCTAATTTTTTGGATACTGCCTGGGATGATGACAATTGGGAGGCCGAGATGAACAAACGCTTTGGAGAAGATTATTATGCCGAAGAAGAAGCAGAATCTGAAAGTGACGAAGACACTACTGAAAAGAAGAAAAAGAAGAAGGCCAAGAAGCCAAAGTGGGATGATGATATCGATATTAAAGATATTATACCCGAATTCAGCGATGAAGAACCTTCGAAGCCTGAATTCGCCTTATCAGATTTGGAAGATGATGCGGAGGACGAAGATAACGACGCTGAAGAAGAAGATGGCGAAGGAACATCGAAGAAGTCTAAGACCAACAAAGAACGCCAGATAGAGAAACAAGCAAAGAAAAGGGCTGCTCGTCTTGAGAGGAAGAAGATCGAGGATCTGGTGGACAATAAACTCGACCTTGATTTGTCTTTGAACTCTAAAAAGCCAGCAGTATTCCGATATCGCGAAACTTCGCCCACTTCTTTTGGATTGACAGCGAGAGATATCTTAATGGCACCCGACTCATCGTTGAACCAGTTTGCTGGGCTAAAGAAGATGGCTGCCTTTAGAGATGTTGAGAAGAAACGTAAAGACAAGAAGAACTTAGGCAAGAAAGCTAGGCTGAGACAATGGAGAAAGGAAACATTTGGCAATGAAGATGGCCCAGAAATGGTATTTGGTCCGGACGCTGGAGAAGGAGCAGATGCCATGGAAGGTGTAGAGATTCCGGAAGGCAAGAAAAAGAAGAAGAGATCAAGAAAGAACAAAAGCAAAACTTCTGCCGAGGAGTAATTCTATGATTTGATGAATGATTAAAAGGGTTTAAGTTGAATTCGAGATTGTAGAATTGGCTATTGGTTCGGTTCACTACACTTGAGAAAATAAAAGGGGAGTTGGGTTTCCGAGGAGCAATCTTTTTGATTGATGTTTTTCTAATAATTGTAAACTAAATTATAAGGCTCTTGTGAATCTATATTGTGAAAACATGAATACCAGTACTGTACAATAAACAGCATGTGAAATGGAATATCATTTGTCGTCGTCTCTCTCCCTCTCTCGCTCTCAGACTTTTTGCTTATACTGTACTCGTATTATTTAGGTTATCATCTAGAACTACAGTACTACCTAGGTAGTTAACGGTACTGCAGATGCACGGTACTTTTAAATCTTTAATGCACAGAATAGAATGTTCGAATTCGATCTTTCTTTTTAATCCCCTGATTCCCTGCATAATAAGCCATAATAAGACGTATTTGGTTATATTTAATTTGAAGAATTCTTTTCTTTTTTATGGAGTTTTTTTAATGAGTTGTCAATAGATTTTTGAAACATCCACATCTCTCTAAATTTCTATTGATTCAATTCATTTTTTTTATGGTCCATACAGTAGTTCTAGTTCTAGTTCTAGCTCTTCTAATTCTTCTATTCTGTAGTACCGAGTTTATTGCAAGCCACCCGAACATATCATTGCTGTGGCACCCAATAGACTTTACCTGAATAGATCCAACCCACTTGACTCAATATACTTTTAGGATGAACGATATACACCTATCTATCTAGGTACTCGTACATATAGTGAATTCTTCATTTTTGTTTTGTTTCTTTATTTTCTTCATTCTACTCTACTGTTTTGTAACATAATGAAGTTGAGTCTACCTATATTTATTCTTTATTCTCTCTGTATAGAGTTTTAATCATAATGTCGGACGTCATCGTACAAACACCTTTACCCCAAATCAATAAACCATTGAACTTGATTCCAGTTGGACTAAAGGAGGCATCTCTCGATTCACCCACATTTCGCGCAACAGCAGTACATTTCTCGGATCAAGTTGAGATACTTGAAAAATGGCTTGATACATACGTGAAATCGGTTTCGAAGCTTGTTCATGATGTTTGGGCACTGGAAGAAACATTTAATTCTTTCCTTCAGCGATCGATCCCACCGTCGAATGTGTCGGAAGCCGTACTCGACCATGACTACACAATGCTAGCACTGCTAAGGTTTGGGGAGGGTTCTAAGGACTTCTGGTCGCAAATTTTCAATAGCACGAAGAGAATGGACTTGAATATTTGCGAGCCGATCAAGTCATTTATGGCATCCGAGCTACGAAACTTCAAGGACGCCCGCAGATATCTAGAGCAATCGCAGAAGACATTCGACAATACTTTGGCAAGATATGTAGCTCAATCGAAGACGAAAGAGCCCTCGTCCCTAAGAGAAGATGCTTTCCAAGTACACGAGACCAGAAAAGCATACCTGAAAGCGTCTTTGGATTTTTGTTTGCTTGCGCCACAGCTACGTTATACGATTGATAGATTGCTTGTAAGGGTATCCTCGGATCAGTGGCGGGAAATGAAGAAGACAAAAGAAGGTGGTGCAGCTAGTTTCGCAAAATTCAGCGGCGAAATGGAACGTGTGCGAGGATGGAGTAAGGAAATGGAGGCCGGGGAGAGTGTTTTCCGGCGCGAATTGCAGCTTGCTAGAAGAGAAATTGCCGAATCTGCGTCTCAAGCCACAAAGCCTTCTCGCGAATTGGAAGACTATAACTTGTCAACTGTAGCATTTCTTGGTTCAAAAGGCCCCTCGACCGTCAACATCTCAGCTCAAGGAAAACAGAGAGAACGATCAGAAAAACAAGGGTGGCTGTTTCTGCGGACAATACAAGGAAAGCCTGCAAGAACCGTATGGGTTCGTCGTTGGTTCTACGTTAAAAATGGTATATTTGGGTGGTTGGTTCAAGGAGCACAGTCTGGAGGAGTAGAGGAAAGCGAAAAGATTGGTGTTCTTCTCTGTAATGTGAAACCTGCCGTTCAAGAAGATCGACGATTCTGCTTTGAGGTTAAGACTAAAAACCAAGCTGTCCTCATCCAAGCCGAGACGCAGGGTGAGCTTATGGAGTGGTTAGAATCGTTTGAAGTAGCAAAAAACAAGGCACTCGAAGCTAGTGCAAAGGACAATTATCCCTACGCCGGCGGTATCGATCCCGCATTTGCAATTACTCCTGCGTCTATCCCAGAATTTGCTGCCAAGAACATTGACGGACATGGCTCATACGGCAGCGATGATGCCTCTGGCATAAATTTTGATAGAGTAGCCACATTACCCATTCCAGGTCAGGAAATGGGAGGCTTTGCTGGAAGAAATAGTGTTGATGTTAGTGGACCACGCCGTTCTGTAACTTCTAGGGAAGAAGGAGAAAGCGGGCGGGACCATGCAGCCAGAATCATGCAAAAACTCGATCTTCATCGAAAGTCGCCAAGCATGCAAGACGGACCACCAGTTTCATCTCCAGCTGCTGCGGGTGGGATAGCTAGCTTAATATCGGCCAGTCACAATATTCTCCCCCACACCCCTCCTCCGGCTGTGCCATCCGGAGTCACTGTTTCTTCTTATCCACAGATAACTTTGAATTCTCCAAGTCAAGACTCTCCTACGAACACCTTGGCACCAGCGACATTGGCGAACCCACCGGCCCCTACCAATCTAAGTAAATCGGCGGTGATGGTGAGCGGAGAACGTGGTATTAGTATTGGTCGGAGTGACGCCACAGGAGGCATGCCTAGTGGTATCATGGCAAACCTATGGGGAAGTACGAATTGGGGGTATATCAATCGCCTTGAGAAGGGCGAGGTTAAAGCACCAAGTTCTGGGAGTCGCTCAGTCCCATCAAGTCCAAGAATCAAGCCGTTAGAGCCGTCTCCCAAGATAGGTACGGATGAAAATCTAAAGCCTGATGCCGGGCTTGAACCTGAAAAGCCCATAACAAGAGTATCGACTGATTCACTTGCAACACCAGTTCCGTCGGCGATTCAACGCAAAGGAGTCGGTGTTGATGTCGAAGCTCCACGATTGCAAACCCAATTGTCGTCCCAACCAGAAGTCTTTCCCAGTAACTACCCAGTTGAATTGAAGACTCAAGAGGCTCAATTTCGGACGCTATTCCCTAACGTCTCACGAAAGGATAAAGTCATACTTGTCTTTCGCGCAACTTGGAATCCGAATGAGCAGCAAGATTTTCCTGGAAGAGTCTATGTGACCCAAAAGGATATATACTTTTACAGCCACCATTTGGGCTTGGTTTTGATCACTGGTGTTAGTTTAAGCAGTATCAGTGAGGTTACTGCTGCACCTGGCAAGGATTGTGATTTCTTGTTTTTACATTTGACCGAGTCATCAGCCGACACAGGGTATACGCGGATCACTATCAAAACATTCCTGGAACCCCTTCGACTGCTCCAGTCGCGCTTGAACTACTTGGTCGATATAAATCTTACCGACAGGCGGATGAGCTTAGAGGATACAATGGACGCTCTCATAAGAATGGAGCACGCGGATCCAACCAGGAGCCCCAGTATGGAAAGCTGGGAGGATGTTTCAATGAATACCCCTATCGATGATGGAACAGCCTCTGGTCGTCATCATAAGGACCGTGATTTGAAAGCTACTTTGCATGTCGAACGTGGACTGCACCTGAATCGAAGAGGGAGAGATGTGGCCAAATTCCAGCTCCCATCTCAACCAGTCATCTACACACCACAAGATATGCAACGAAAGTCCATTGAACGACAATTCGATATCAGCCCAAAAGCTCTTTTCCATCTCATGTTTGGGGACAAAAGTGCCGTGTTTCAACAGCTGTACCATGAGCGCCGAGCACAGAAGATCGCGCAGGGACCATGGGTTCATCTCGAAGGCAACCATATGCGTCGTGAATTCAAATTCCAAATAGACTATGTCGACGCTCTACGCAGATCTCGACAAGCCGACGTGATCGATCACCAGGTTATCGACATAATGAATGACCATGTTTGTTATGTAGTCACGGATTCCAAAACGGCGTGGCACCTGCCGCATTTTAAAGATTTCATGCTTGTTTCAAAAATTGTTATCACTCATGTCGCCAAGTCGAAATGCAAATTAGCGATCTACACAAAAGTTGACTGGACCAAGTCGCCTACGTTCTCGAAAGGTATCGTTGAAAAGCAGGCATTGGATGATTGCGAGATAGATGCTGAAGATCTAGCTGATATAATAAGCGATCAAGTCCGCAAAGTGGGCGCGCACAGCAGGACAAAGAAGGCTATTCACATATACGGGCATGTAGGCCAGGTGAATACAGTTGCACTATTCTCAGCCGCCGACTCGAGCAATTCTAAACGACCCCAAATCAAACAACGTACACTGACAAACATGCTAATGGAAACGCTTGGTTCTTTCGGTGAAAGTGCTGTATCTTCGGTTATGATGTGGACATTCGCGGCCTTGCGGTCGTTGTGGAAGGTTTTTAGCGCCAACCGCATTATTCTGGCGGCATTGCTATTGAGCATACTGACCAACGCATTTTTTACTTCGCGTGATACTTCAGAGTGGTGGGCAGAGCGAAATGCAGCCAAATTCATGGCTAGAATGGGAGTCGGGCCAAACTCAATTATGAGCAAAGCGATCTATTTGAAGGATCTTGACGAAGCTGTGAATAGTCTATCAACTGACGTCACGAATGGGCAGGAAAGCAAATGGTATGTTCTTTATTCCCATGATTTTCGGAGTGTGCTAACACCAGTTCCCTTAGTTTCAACCAATTCATGGAAATTGCGAATGTCACAGACCTAGACGCTTCATACAACATGGCGGGAGCATCATTCACCAAGACATCGACACGTGCAACAGCTAAGCGTCTCCGAAGAACCAGACAACATCTAGGTTCATATCGTCATGATTTGATCATTGCCATGCGCGTCGTAAACAGTGTTGAGAGGGAAATGCTAAAGGCAGAATGGGAAAATTGGCTTCTTGATGAGAACCTCCGATGCAAGCAAGCCACAATGGTTCTACGGGAGAATCGAACCGGCGCCTTGTCCACAGGCAAAATCAGGGGTGGGTCAACTCAAGAAGTGCTTGGTGTTTCCACCCAGGACGACAGAAATTCAAACAATAGCATGGCCGGACTGAGGCAATGGCATCAGGAGTACTGCGGCAGTTGTCAAAATGAACAAGACATGCTTGCCCAAGGACGTCAGAACTTGGCCTTTGGGTAATTGCGGTGGGCATATACACTCTTGGCATGATTTAATTTTGCGTCAATCGCTTCAGCGAGGCGTTTGGGTAATGGGGCTGGGCGGAGATAATGAATGCATAGGGAAGGACCCTTTTTGTATAATTTGGTCATTGTATATCAAATAGCACTCCTTTTACATATGAATACATATGAATACTAAATAAATATTTGCTATAAATCCTACTTTAGTACCTTGCTTTAGTACGCCCAATAAAATAGATATAGTGGGTACTGCTTCATCTTTCATTCGAGATACCTACACCTACTAGGTAGTTCTATTTACTGTACCGTAGTTTTATCACGCTACTGTACGCCAAAGCGTTCATTGTTCAGCCTTATTTTCTAGTATTCCGACGTCATTATATGAATTACAGTATCAGACGACAGAGCTCCAGAAATACCTGTCAGGTTGATCTAGGCCTATGTAAGGCACAAGGCATTTAAATACCGGTATTTTGCGTTTGGCTTGCCACCCTTAACCTTACATTATCTGAATAAGTGATGACTAGGTTTTTAATCATTTAAAGAAAATATATTTCTTTTGGGATTTTACTTACTTTATTTACTAATAATGAAGAAATAATACTATAATATAATATAATATAATTGATGCGATGCGATATTTTTATTGAAAATTTAACTTCCTTTTTACTGGTACTGGTACTTGTATTGACGGTAAAAGCCAGGGTTCTTGTTTGTTACGCCCGACCCCTCAATTCAAGTTTCCCACTTTATTATAGCGTTGACGTGCCTTTAATTCGAACAAGTAACTTGATTCGTTTTCATTGATGATGATGTAGATTTCTCTCACCACCACCCCTACTCGTAGAATTTTCACAGACATGCACCAGATGCGATTTTCTAAATTCACTACGGAAATTTCACGGATATCCATGATTTAAGACTGGATGTGATTCTTTTGTTTGCTTACTCTTCTTCTTGCATAAGTAACTCAACGTCAACAAGTACTTTTTGCCCGCGACCAAAAGACTACTCATAATTACACATCATTTGGAATCATAGGCTTGATATACATAGTTCAAAGAGTCTGCAAGAAACATCCTAAGAACCTGTGCGAATTGGGCAAAGATACGCAGAGTCCAACTACTAAACCCCCACCACGATGGCAGCCCTCCACGAAGCGTTAAAAACCTTGGGCTTAATAAATTACTCCGATGCGCCCACTGACGATTTAAAACCATTCTTAGAGAATGCCTTTGAAAATAGTCAATTGATAATTGATTCGATACCTATCACAGATAATGTCGACTCTTCGAGCACCCGCCCAAGATCAAATACCACCTCTTCAATCGCATCATCTGCATCCGAGATAGTCATATCTGATGCAAGGTCTTCACCTCCTCCTTCCGAAGTCGTGGTTTTGCAGAAAGAATGGAAGCAGGTAAAATTGAAACCAGCCGAAAATCCATTAGGAATAAGTGTATACCAAACTAAAGGAAAGGATGGGAAAGGAACTTGGTTTGCGAGGAGAAGCGTGCATGAAGGTTTGGGATTCACAAAATGGAAAAGAGGATTAGAAAGGGAATTTCCCGAAACGTTAAAGGTTCAGGGCGGGCCAGGAGAAGGAAATATTAGAGGAATTGGCGGGGAAAGAATAATTGCGCAAAATCATGTTGATGGAATTGGGAAAATGGAAGGTAGGCGTTTTGTTTAGGACCACGATTACACTACATAACTAATTGATACCAGTCTATCTTCTATCTGCGCAATTTCCCGGGCCAACGACACCAAGAGATTTCCTCACCATGCTCATCTCATCAGATCAGGCATTGAAAGAACAGAATGATGAGGAAGTACCCCGACATTTTATGGTAATATCGAAGCCATGTCAACATCCAGATGCTCCTCCACGTGAAGGCTATATACGAGGCCAATACGAGTCTGTGGAATTCATCAGGGAAATTCCTATCAACAAGGGCTCATCAAGATCAGCATCAAAAGATAAAAATGCGGGTCAGGCACTTCCAAGGAATAGATCTGAATCAAATCTAGGAAGAGAGGCAGTCTTAAGAAGTGCCTTAAAGAACCACGATTCATCGATTGCTACAGAACGGGAAGGAGATACCCACGAGCAGGCCTCACGTTCAGATAGTAACCTTACTCGATCAGGGGGCAGATCCCGCGCAAAGACAGTTGGAGCAAGACCAGATATTCCTAGTGAACATGACGCATCAGAGCAAAACCCGGTAGAGTGGATAATGGTTACAAGGAGTGATCCAGGTGGAAGTGTGCCACGCTTTATGGTTGATAGGGGAACACCAGCGGCCATTGTGGCGGATGCAGGAAAGTTCTTGGACTGGGCGTGCTCTAAAACTATAGAGGACTTTGAGAGCGACGATGAGGACCCGAATACAGCAGGCGAAACAACAGAAGATGCAGATGAGTTGCTATTGAAGCATTCGCATCATAGCCATAACCACGAAAATGATCTGCATAATTATCAGACAAATGGCCATCTTGCAGGTATTGAAAGCCAATCAGGAAATCCCACATCCACGCAACAGGAGACCACTTCAAGCGACGGAGGAATCTATGGTATGGTGACGAACGCAGCTGCCACTGCTGGTGGTCTTCTCGTCGCCCATGCGCCTGCAACTATTGCCGATCGCATGCCACAAAGTGAATCTTCACCCGCTCCAGAGACACCACGCACGCGCTCTCTCTCAGTATCGTCAAATACTAGTGAGTCCACTGTTGACAGTTTCACTTCTGCTTTGTCGTTTACCAAGGCCTCCACCCACAATGCTGTTGGGGGTGGTGACTCTGCTGCCGATCAGAACTTTTCCACTCAACAAGACAAAGAGCTCCAAAAGCTTGAAGAAAAGAAACGAAAGCTTAATGAGAAACTGGAGAAGGCGAGACAAAAAGAGGCAAATAAGAAAACTGAGGATGGTGAGAGGGAAAAAGAGGCATTAAGGAAGTTGGAGGAGAAACATGAGAGAGAGGTGAAAAGACAACAGGAAAAGTATCAAAGAGAGATGGAGAAGTTAGAGAAAAAGCGAGAAAAAGAGGAGCTTAAGCGAAAGAAGAGAGAAGAAAAAGAAAAGGATGATAATGTGGCACGGGAGAACGAGTCATTAAAAGTAGAACTGGAGGTTCTAAGGAGAGAGAGAGAAGTATTGAAGGCAACGATGGGGAGTATGCAGCGTGAAAACACATTGTTGGTGGGGAAGATAGGAAAGCTAGGGATACCCGGGAATGAAATGCTAAGGGAAGTGAGAGAAGAACTGGCAGGAAATGTGAAGGGGAGGAAGGGGGCGGGTAGTAGTAGGAGCGGCAGTAGCTTACATGGTGGAAGCGGTGGCAGTGGTGAGATTGAGAAAGCAGCATGATTTGTAATACTATATTGGGTGGGCTTGAATATACATCTGGATGGGTTAGCGGGATATTGAAATTGTTCAATGGGATATGGGTGTTTTCATATTGGGGATTAGATTGGCAAGGCACGATACACAAATCATGGAAGACTTTTCAGTTTATATCATATTTCTTCATCACAGTACATCCAGGCAATAAGCTCTTGGTTCATGAGGAAATGTACCTTTACCTAGTTCAGAGAATCAATGCTTAAACTACCAAAAAAGATTTGAATATCACAAAGCGGGCTTCATATCCTTTTCTGATCCATTCTCCGTCGAATACCTACTCTCCTCTACTCAAAAGAAATGAAGGGAGTGAACACCCAAGTAGAGGCCCTGTGATCGTTAGAGCTTGAGACTCTTAACTGGTTTGTGAAGTATATAATTTGGCAACTGAAGCAGAGTCAATTATAATAAAAAGTAAATCTACAGCAGGATATCTAAATAGAGGCTATTGCGATACTCGATTCCAGTGTATGGGCTAGTTTAGCATCATGTTTGGACATTTATAACTTCTGGAGTCACTGTCCCTCAACCTTCGGTTTCACTAGCTTCTGTGCTTCTTCCGACTCGCCAACCGTAGCAGAATAATCTGGGCGGGGGATCTCAACTGCTTCTGTAGTACGTCCATAGGTTATGCCACCCAGACGAGATATCGGTTTCAGAACCTAAAAATCACAAAATTGGTCAGTCTCAAATTGTTCTTTTTAACTCACTGATCGAATGAAGGAGGAATTCAACTCACAGCAGGATCAACCAAATTACGCTCCTCATTAATAGCGTTCTCTTTGACCCAAAACCTCGTCCCCTCAATAACAGCCAACACGCCTGTCTTCTTCCCGGTAGCTTTACTTTCAAACTCCCTCAAGCTCTCCAACTTCCCCTCCACACTAAACACCGCCTCCTTCACCCTACTTGCTTTGACGGTGCTACTCTCCACCGGCGTCAATCCACTCAAAGCCCACTCCGACACACCATATGGCGCATTGACACTCGTCGCATTAGCAGCCTCTACAAAATGCTCCGAAATAATATTAATCGTGCATTCCTCACTCTCCTTCAAATTCCTCAACGAATCCTTAGCATTATCAAATCCACCTGCATACCCAACAATAAAAAGCGGCGGATCGTGATTAATCATCTGGAAATAACTAAACGGCGCTAGATTCGTCGAGCTTCCGTCTTTGCTACGCGTGCTCATGAATCCAATAGGTCGGGGTATAATTGCCGATATCAAGAGCTTGTAATTGTATACGGCGGGTCGACCAGCTTCATACGGATCAATTTCTACATGTGGGATTTGGAGCGATTCTCCATGGTCGTTGGCTCCGTCACCGAATTTCCAGTTGGGTGTTACGGTTTGCTTGATGTTGAAGTGGAGATGATGGTCCCAGGGTTGACGGGATGCTTCTACGGATTTGAAATCTTTGTGCGGGTTGCGCTGGATTTGCTTTTCGGCATCGTGTCTTTGGGCCATGGTGCGGATTGTGGTTGTGGTTGTGATGGAGGGGGCTTGAGGGGAACCGAATAGGTTGTTTGTTGTCGTTTTGGGGGAATACAAGGTGGGGTGTAATGAGGGGCTGATGAATAACGTCAGTGACTCTTTTTAATCGAAGTGGAACTTTCTTTATAAATACCGTTTTGAGATTTGAGGGATTCTCCGAAATGCTAAGCTTCTCATGGATAGGTATTTATAATCGAGTCGAAGAGAATTGGGAAGGGGAATTTATAAGCAAGTAAATAGTTGCGGTAAGGTCATGCAGGTTACCATAATACATTACAGTATACTTCCGTAGTACAGTAATCGATCTTGCAGAATGCAGAACAGAATGCCGAATTTGCCACCATCCTGGTGATCGGTCACACTAAAATCTTTCAATTGCTGAAGCTTTATTGTGCCGAGGAACTGGCAGGCTTTAATTCCGCTGCCAAAAAAATAAAAATGGGAACAGGGATATTATCTGGACAGGGGGCAGGGGGAAATGGAGGCAGGGAATACTGATAACTAGACTGTATTGGGAGTTAATAAAGTTTGCGATAACCTTACAATATGACCCCGCAGTAGATGATAAGGAGGGACAGATACCCCTTGTGGGCGAGGGCAACTATAAATCTCAAAATGAAGATATATAATTCATAACTGCTCCATAGATTCGGCTCCCTCTTCAAATATAGGATATATATCGTAGTTTTGCCTTCAATTCAAACCCAAAGGACTTCTACAGGTATTTCTAAAAACAAACGCAATCAACATGGATCAAAATGTAATCCCTCCATCCCCAAATTATAGATAGCTCTCCAAATCCACTAACGAATCCTATGTCAGAGTATCACCACCGACGTCGAGAAACTAAGCATAACAAGCGTACAAACGTACAAACTCGGAAACTGGAAACTTCAATCTGGACAAGAGATCCCCAATGCAGAAATCGCATACAAAACATTTGGAGATCCGAAATCTCCCGTCATCATTTATCCTTCTTGGTTTTCTGGATGTAAGTTACACCTGTTATTTTATACTGTTACACCTAGTTCGTGTGGTGTGTGAAAATATGATTGTGATGGCGGTGCTGAGAATTTATGTTTGATGATTTTTAGCTATTGCGGATAATGAGTGGCTTGTTGGTGATGATATGGTGTTGAGTCCGAAGAAATATTTTATGATTATTACTGCTCTTTTTGGAAATGGTCAATCTACTGTAAGTTTCCCTTTCCTTCCTCCCATTGTTTATCACTCAATTCCTCTATCTAATCACACCAACAGTCCCCTTCCAACAGTAACATATCCCCTTTCCCATTGGTAACCTTCTATGACAACGTGCGCGCACAGCATACTCTCATAACCCAGCACCTACAAATCACTCACGCGCGCGCCATCCTCGGTTGGAGTATGGGAGCTGGACAAACATACCAATGGGCCACCAGCTACCCTGATTTCATGGATATATGCGTACCATTTTGCGGGAGCGCAAAGACATCTGAACATAATCAGGTATTTTTGGAAGGGATTAAAACCGCTTTGTTAGCGGCTAAAGGAATTAAAAGCTTGGGTAGTTGTGCGGGTGCGAGTGAGGATGTGAGGGTTTGGGAAGCAGAAGAGAGGGAAACGGGGTTGAAGGCTTTTGGTAGAGGTTATGCGGGTTGGGGGTTTTGTCAGGTTTGTTTTCCTCCTTTTCATTTTGCGGGAAGTTGGATGTATAAGCTATGCTAATTGTCATGTAACATGGTAGACATTCTACCGGGAGAAGCTCTACCAAACCGCACTTGGCTTCAAAGATCTCGAGGACTTTTTGAAGAATTTCTGGGAAAGTTGGGCACTATCCAAAGGTTCAAGTCTACACTTTCTTCCATCTTTCAAACTCGTATAACAACAAGCTAACGATAATCAACAACACCAGACCCCGAGAATCTCCTCGTCATGCTTCACACATGGCAATCCGGCGACTGCTCAAAACAAGAACCCTACAACGGCGATTTCAAAGCTGCCATGCAAGCCATCAAAGCCAAGATGCTTGTTTTGCCTTGCAAAACCGATTTGTACTTTCCGTATGTTTATTTATTTTATTTTTTTATTTTTTACATACTTAGATTAGAGCCTTTTTCCTACTTGGTGGTTTGATACTTTACGTTACTAACACGGAGAATATAGACCCGAAGACTCGGAAATCGAAGTAGCGAATATGAAGGATGGGGTTGGAAAATGTGAGGTTTGGCCTAGTTCATGGGGCCATTGGGCTGGAGGACCGGGTGATTCTAAAGAGGATGTGAAGTGGTTGAATGAGAAGTTGAAGGAGGTTGGACTATAAGATTTTTGGGATTTGAGGTTGGTATGTATTGAAGACTATATACTTGCATGTCGAGATTTGGATATCTTAGGAAGTTTTTACGATCTATGAATATTGACAATCGTTAAGCCCTTCCTGGATGTTGATCGTGGCAAGTTCTGATGCTTTAAACTCTAGCTGTGTTTGTTGTGGCTCAGATTCTTTAGGGGTATGAGGGGGGATTATAGCTTAGATTTTTGGGTTCTTTGTGGAAGCGTAGCAGAATGATGCTTAGCTTCCATATATACATATACATCGATATCAGCAATCATATTCTATCCATTCACAACCTCAGCCCCCATCTATTTCAATTATATATCTCACGTGAAAAGTTGATTCTCTTTTTAGCGCAGGCGACATCTAACTAATAATATCAGTTATGTGAGTGATTATTTTTTATAGATATACATATACAATCCATGCCACATTTCTAATAACTTCTATCAACATAGGCCTGTCTATCCTATCCCCAAATGTATATCCCGTGATATACTAGTAAACCAGCCGCCCACCCAAAACTTAGTCCATCTATCTCCACAATGATCAACCCCACCAGCGCCAATGCCAATGCCAAACACACATATGAAGCCAATCTCACCGCCCACCCAATCCTTGATTCAACTTAACGCCCCATAGCATATCATAACCCACAGTAAGCTAACCACCATATATCACCCACCCAGCAGCACCAACCTCTATATATCCGATCCCTCAAGTAACAAAATCCCATTCAAGCATATACCACAGTCCCTGGTTTCGAAACTACAAACTCGCACCCCAACTCCACCTGCTCTTCATGCTTTAATAATTGTCTCAGAATCACATCCACAGGCTCCTCCACATCAGAAAAGTTATCCTTGACATGAATAACCACAATCATGACCCCACGCAGCAGATTCAACCCCACTCCATTATTATCCAGAATTGCGTAATCGAGGTCCTCCTCCTTGCTTTCCACATTCATCTGATTCTCTGCCTTTACTTCTGGGGGGCTCGATGGCTCATGTTTCCGCTTTTTACCTCCGTAGATCTGATGGTCGTTTTGGTGCAGTTTCCTCACTTCGCTAGCCAACCTCGTTAATTCACCAATCAGCGATTGCGGCCGAAGGTGTCCGTATAGCAACGAATCGCGTGTATCGTCGGTTGAGGAACACTCAATAAAAATAGCGTGCAGACTTCCCGCTACGATTTTACGAGCAGCTTCCGCCCATACCGGCCGATTGCGTGGCCAGAATGAAGTGGCGTCCGCTTCGACATCTCCCCATATTAAGACTTCGCGATTGGTAGCTGTGTCGTGGATGAAGAATGCTGAACTATTATACACGCAATCACCGCCTGCGTTGCAGGATACTGTGCTTTGAGTGTTTATGGGTTGGAATTGTGCTTCGACTTCTGCTGATGGCTGGAACATGGCGTTGGTTTTTGCGGGACTCTTGGCTGGGGTTGGTCCTATTATGCCGTGGCTCACTCGCCAGGCCTTCACACTCAATCCTTCACAGATCTCGACGTATCCTCGCGGGCTACTACCAATAAATTCCGCCCCACCAGAATTAAGCCTCAAGAAAGTGACCATCCCATGACCATTGTTCTCGTCGGTCAAATTCGGCCAGACGACATCATTGAAAACATGCTTCTTTAGTGCCTCGATTGTAGATTCTAGGCCGGCAATACGTTTTGGTCTTGGGCATGGACTTGCTGTACTGATAACAAGGCCCTAATCATTATGAAATCAGCAACTGCCCGCTAGAAAGCACTGCAAATGAGGAGGGAGCAAATCAAACTGTAATGAAAACTCAAATTCGACTTCAAGTATAAATGAGCCTTCGATTAAATCATTGATCACAATTTGACACCGAAACAACAGTCTGATCAGTTCAAATACGAAGCGTTCTCCTTTATGTACATTAAATGGGTATAAAACCCCTGTGCACAAGCCTCGAGTATGCGTATGCATGCGAAGGCTTAAGAACATAGAAATAAAACACTTGAGTGGGTAAGTGCGCCAAATAGAACAGAATAAAAAATTAGAGATACTCACAGAGATATGATCGAGATGTGGATGCGTGATGAGGTGCGCACCGATCAGATGATTCGATATGTGGTTGGCATTGGCTTTGGAAGAAGCATAAGGAAGTTTTAGACCTTCAAAAACTCCATGGTCCAAAGTAACAGGGGGTTTTATATTTGGGCATCTATTAATCATGTCATTTATAGCCGATAAATGAACGCCGCCATCTACAGCGAGTATTGATCCTTTGCTCCATTTCGTTGCCAGTGACCGGACCAGCAGTGCCGTACAATTATTTTCCATCGGCCCACCACCAGATCCCTACAATAGTGATTGTTAGCCTAACATCCAATTTCATGCTTTATTCTTCGAGAATTTTTTATGCTCCGGCATAACATCCAAACAACAAAACTTCCAGAGTCCTTCTCTTCCCTCAGAAAACATCCCAAAATAGCAATCGACCACGTGACATTCATCCATTCCGGAATTTCCATACAAAGAGATTCTTTAAAAGTCCATGTAGAAGGATTTTGAATATCATCAAAATAAAATTTTGAGTAGAGAGGAAGCTGCAAAACCAAGTAAGATTGCATCCGCATGAATGTAACCCATATAAAATCATCAACGATGGCTATCCACCTGATGTATAAGAAAAGAACTGGAAATACTTATTATTTGTACTTACTAATATAATGACTTGCATAGCCGCATCGACCTTCTTCTGTTCCGTCATCTCTCTTTCCGATATAATTATTACACCAAAGTCAGGCTCAGTCTCCGCCCTCGAGGGAGGGGGGGGGGGGTAGAGGAGAGCGGCGGGGAGGCGAATCTTTAATAAATTTATTGACGTTGAGGCTTAGAG
>JWJB01010767.1:0-15009 GCA_000812895.1 Rutstroemia sydowiana
TCTTCTCAACTCTTTACCTATTCACCAGGGATTTGAATATCGATGATGTATGTACCCCCTTCATATGGTGTATCTGGTGGACCAGGGAAGCTCGCACGTAGATGAGATAAATCATCGCCATGTGCAGGTTGACAAAAGATTTGCGACTCGGTATCATTTGAAATATCTTGAAGTTCTTTGGCGATGCGACGAGTTCGGTTGGAAGCCATGGTGGAGGGTGATTGTTGTTGATTGTCTTGAAATCAAATAAGTTTGCGACTTCGTTTGAAGAATAGGTAAAGAGTTGAGAAGAGAAGAGTTTGAGTTGGTAAGATAGACAAGTGTACTTGAAGTTAGATCAATAACTCGGTTCGGCACGTTTAAGATCTCGAGGCTTTGACTTCGACTACCGGTAATAAGGGAAGGTTGTAACAATAAAGATGAATTTTCTTTGGGTGAATGTTCTTGTTTGTTGTAGATTTATAAGGATATTTGAAATATCGTTGATCTCGAATTATTCTATTAAAAGATTGAGGTTAGAATGTTAGACCTTGGCCGAGTATGAAAGATATGGTATGGTATAGTATGGTAACGTTAGGAATTCCCTGAACGGTGTAAAGAAAAAAGAAAGATAGGTAGAAAAGGACTCGAAATGGTTACATGTAATTCGTGTATGAATGAATGCAATGGATGCATGCATATGATAACAAGGTAAAGAGAGACAATCACCAATGTTACAGGATAAATCTCACGAGAAAGCCTTGTCTATGTAACCAAATGATTTGTGCAGGATACAATATGAGAAAATGATTTGATGACGGTAAAAAGGAAATGCAAAGGAAACATGAAGGGTGGAGGAGGGAGAGGGTTGATTTCTTCTTGGCGGGGTTAATAACTCACCTCACCAATAAATACTAGTAGTTAAAGTTCGCCTTGTATTATATCCTCAACCCAATATTGAAAATCTATAGGTGAATTGTATATAAGAAGACTTTATGTAATGAGAATGAGAAAACAGTCGTCGTTGTCGCTGTACCGCAATAATCCTGTAAAATACCTCTCAAATACAATGAAGATTGATAGGTAGTGAGTGAAATGAGTGGTGGGTGAAGTGAAGTAATCTTAGGTACAGAGCTGGTACAATCAATAAACGTCACCAAAGCAAAAAATCCAAAAATAAATGCAACAACCATCACACAAGGCAAAACTTGTGCTCAGCGCCAAGATCCATTTTCAAACAAGGATAAATTTATTGATGCCTTAATAAAATGGATAAAAGTAGTAAGTACTACTAGTACAATCAATCAATCAATCAATCAATCCGTTCCGATCAAATGGTCCGAGCTTACCGAAGCTAATAATCATTCGCGTCGTTCTTGTCGCCTTGCCTTATTAAAGTTGTTACCACCATTTCTAGCTGGATAAGGTTGAAAGAAAGTATAGCTGTTGTTGTTGTTGTCAACTCACAATTTATTACCAACACAACAAAATCAACTGTTTTCTAACCCATCACAACAACTTCATATTCTCTGATTTCATCCTACAGCTTAAGAAGTTTGCAAAAATACTGTGAACAAGATGGTAAATTATCTACTTGTTCCAATCTTTGGGCGGTAATAACTAACAAATCATTTCAAGGGTCAACAACCATCCGGTCTAGGTGGTAATCAACCAGGAGGGGATGGTAAAGATGATAAATCCAAGAAGGTATTATACATTCGCAGATCATAGAAAGTTGATACAAGTTGCTGATTCATTCCCTCAATAGAAGGATAAGCCAAAGTACGAACCACCACCAAGAAGAACTGATGGAGGTCGAAAGAAGCGCAAAGGTGCAGGTCCAAATGCATCAGCAAAATTACCTGCCGTTTATCCTACCTCTCGATGCAAATTACGATATTTACGAATGCAACGAATTCATGATCATTTACTTCTCGAAGAGGAATATGTTGAGAATCAAGAACGTCTGCGCAAAGCCAAGGCTGTGAAGGAAGGAACTGCTTTACCAGCAACTTCTGAACCAGACCCAGAAGCAGCTGATAGAAATGCAGATGAGAGAGGTCGTGTTGATGATATGCGTGGTAGTCCAATGGGTGTTGGAACTTTGGAAGAAATGATTGATGATGATCATGCTATCGTTTCAAGTACCACAGGTCCAGAATACTACGTTTCCATCATGTCTTTTGTCGATAAGGATCTTTTGGAACCTGGCGCAAGTGTCTTACTTCACCACAAGACCGTCTCAATTGTTGGTGTACTCACTGATGATACCGATCCATTGGTTTCAGTCATGAAGCTCGATAAGGCACCTACCGAGTCGTACGCGGATATTGGTGGCTTGGAATCGCAAATTCAGGAAGTTAGAGAATCGGTCGAATTACCTTTGTTACATCCTGAGTTGTATGAAGAGATGGGTATTAAGCCTCCTAAGGGTGTTATTCTTTATGGTGCCCCTGGTACTGGAAAGACTTTGTTGGCGAAAGCTGTGGCAAATCAAACCAGTGCAACCTTCTTGCGTATTGTTGGTAGTGAGTTGATTCAGAAATATTTGGGTGATGGGCCAAGACTTGTTCGACAACTTTTCCAGGTATGTTATGCTACATCAATTCTCTAGATCCTTTCTAATCATCTTAGGTTGCTGCTGAGAACGCACCATCCATTGTTTTCATCGATGAAATCGACGCCATCGGTACAAAACGTTACGAATCTACATCTGGTGGAGAACGTGAAATTCAAAGAACCATGTTGGAGCTTTTGAATCAATTGGATGGTTTCGATGATCGCGGAGATGTAAAAGTCATTATGGCTACCAACAAAATCGATACTCTCGACCCTGCCCTCATTCGTCCCGGACGTATTGACCGAAAGATCCTTTTCGAGAACCCAGATCAACATACCAAACGCAAGATCTTCACTCTGCACACTTCCAAGATGTCATTGAACGAAGATGTCGACCTGGAGGAATTCATTAACCAAAAGGACGATCTTTCTGGTGCAGATATCAAGGCTATTTGCTCGGAAGCGGGTTTGATGGCTTTGAGAGAAAGAAGAATGCGTGTACAAATGGCAGATTTCAGAGCTGCTAGAGAACGTGTTTTGAAGACAAAGAGTGAGGGTGAGCCAGAGGGCTTGTATTTGTAGGGATGAATTGAGAAGAATGGGGTGGGTGCATGGAAGAAGGGGATGAGTTGCAACAGTGATAGCTTCTGGCTTCTGACTTCTTTGAGCGAAGCATGTATTCTAGATAGCGAAAGTTAATGCAATTATGGTGAATGAATATTTTCCACATAATGTAGTATCGTGTCTACCATACCTAGGTATTTCAATACAACTATCGTCCGTAAGTAATGTGGTATCGTCTTAAGTCCATTGTGGGGTATTTCGTACTGTACCTTACATACATACCCTCAACTGCCCACATAAGGTTTTACAGTAGTTCTGCCGGCCCGCCTTTTCACACAAGGCTGATCATACAAACTTCACCAGATCAATTCAATATTTATTTTACTTCATTCCTTTAACCATACATCACAATATGCACATATGGTTTTTGATATTCTTCACGTTCTGTAACCATATATCCATGAGCTTTAAACGCGTCCATTCACTCATGCGATAGGTACAGTAAGTGCAGCAATTGATTCCTCACAACGCCGCACAAATACAATACATTCCTCCTCATAAACTCCACAAAATCCACAACAATCTGCAAATATCTCACCTTACTTACCTTACCTTTTAACTAACACATCATACCTTTTTAGTAACTCCTTCAATTGATATGCCTTGATACGAAAAGAAGATACGCCATCATCAATCAAGGAAACGAGAATAGGACTGCGCAAGACTTCCTGATCACCGTTGTCGCATTCACTATTAAGGAAGAATCCTATTTACCCTTGGCGCGCGCGAAATAAACCTGCGCAATCCATATATCACCTTCAGGCACACCCGCGCAATTCCTTCCGTTCATTCCCTTTTCTAGAAGCATAAGGATCAATTGCGCTGATTCCATTCTAAAACCACAACCCTCAATTAACTCCACCAATCCTTAAGTATCCCGCCTACGCTATGGTGTCACAAACCCCCTTGCGAAATCGAAACGTCAATTCCACCACGGATAGCGCAAAGACAAAATCTACTACAAAAAGCAAGGCAAAGGCAAATGCAAATGGGACATTTGGTAGACTTACGAATTTCACTTCTAGTGTAATCAATTTTGTTTCTGGAACTGAGAACGTGGACGTGGATATGGAGGACGATCGGATTCAGATTAGTACAAAAGAGGTTGTTGATGAAGAACCACAGGTTGAGGTTGATCAGGATGGAGATAGCCAAATGACTGATGCGAGAATTGATTATGTGGCACCAGGTTTTGGGGAACAATTGCAAGAGGGAATGGAGGGTCCTGATGAGGAGTCTGAGTCTGAGAGTGAGAGTGAGAGTGAGAGTGAATCGTCCGAGGAGGATATATCTGCAGATACGATATCGAAGGCATTGACAAATCTCAAATCATCGGAGAAAAAACTCGCACCTACTACGACTGTTAAAGAAACGCAGAAGCCAAGAATTTGGAAGCGAAAAAGCAACACCACTATCGCAGACAAAGAAAACGACGGAATCGCGGAAAACGGAAATACGAGTACCATCACATCTGCAAAAAACGATTCAAGAAAGAAGATGAGAACTAGTCCTAGAAATGCGACGATGGAGAAAGTCGTGAAGAGAACAAGTCCCAGGAATGCGAAAGCGATGGAGAAAGAGAAAGCAATCGAGAAACCGACTCCACAAATAGATCCCTCGCACGACGATGATGAAGAAGACGAAGAAGAAGAAGAAGATGATGATGATGAATCAATCTATATTCTTCCAACCCTCTACACACCTCTCCACATCCACGCTTCCCGTATCGACGCCGCAGATGACACCGAACTCCTCGTAGAATGGAAGTCCTACCCTCTCGAAAAAGACTGGACCTGGGAACCCATCTCACGCTTACGAGAAGATGTCCCGAATTTAGTGACATCTTTTGAATCCGAACGAAATAAATCTACACAACGAAGAGAAAGGAAATTAATAAAGGTTTTTGAGGTAGAGAGTATTTTGCAGAGGAAGGGTAGTAAGGGAAAGGTTTTTTATTTGGTGAAATGGGATGGGTATGAAGAGGAGACGTGGGAGGAGGAGGAAACTTTGATGGTGGATGTGCCGTGGTTGGTGGAGGAGTATGAGGAGGAGAGAAGGACGATTTTCTTGAGGAAGAGGAAGGGGAGAAAGATGGTTGGTTGATGGGGTTTGTGTGCGTGCTGGGTGGATGGTGTTGCTTGCTGGTTGCTGGGTGGGGGGTCAAGAGCTTTTCGGGATGGGAGGTTGTTGGAGTATGTGGTTTTACCGGTACATACACTACATACATTATGCTGGCGGAGTTTTGCTTGTTGTTTATTCTATGGATGGATGGTTCTATGAATGGGGGATGGATGTTTGTATGCGAAATATACCCCAGTGCTTTGTTTGTTGGCTATGGCGTTGGGTGGAGATTTTACTTTACTTTACTCACTATTTATGCTGAGCTGAGCTGAGTTAGGCTAGAGCTGGAGCTGGAGTATGATCTAAGTAGCTAGGTAGTTATTTGTAGATAGATAGATACCGATTGCAATGTGGATACACTATGACTATTTGTCAAATACGAAGATATTAGCAGATTTCTTTAAACTACTGCTTGCTGTGAGGTTCAAGAATGTAAGGTTCAAGAATGTGTTGTGACTTGTGAGATTTGAGAGATTGTGTTGGTAATTACTATCTATCATATGATTCCTTTATCCTATGCTGTGCTGTGCTGTTCTATCTAGTGAGAAGATGGAGTATTCATTTACTTTGCTTTGGATGGCTCTAGAAATTAGAATTGGAATTGAGGATTGAGGTCGTGTTATAAATTAATAATTTAATAGCCATTTTGGCCGTGGGCTTTTTTTTGGGCGTGGACAATTTTTGAGTGTGGACAATTTTTGAGTGTGAACAATTTTTGAGTGTGGACAATTTTTTAATTAGTAAGCAATTTTTAAATGTGGACAATTTTTAAGTGTGGACAATTTTTGATTATTTTTTATTTACAACTTCAATAATTGATAACTTTAATGGACAATTTTTGAGCGTGGACAATTGTTAATAGTGATCTTAATTTATATTTTTTAATAGTATCTACCACTTCAATAATTCATAACTTTTTATTAAAAGCAAATAAAAAATTGAAATTAATTTTAACTGGATTGGAAGAATCTAAATAAACTAAGAACCGAATAATACACTTTTGTAATATCAAATATAATTTTAAACTAATTTTTGAACGTGGACAATTTTTGATAATAGGTAATTTTTGTGTGTGGTCCTAGCTTATATTCTTTATCTACAACTTCAATAATTAATAACTTTTGAACTAAAATAGATAAAAATTTGAAATCAATCTTAATAGAATTGGAAGAAGCCACGGAATAACAAAAAATAGTGTGGGTTTCGCCCTGCTGCTAACATTGGTGAAATAGGTCGTCGTTGGTGGGAGTAGAGTATATGCTTAGGTATTTGTCGTAATTTCGTCAAGTTTTACTGTATGGGATCGGCAGCATCCTTGTCACTTTATCTTACAGTAGTGTAATCTGGGTAAATGAAAGTGAGGTGATATTACACTTTGAATTGCTCGAATTGTCAGATTGTCAAGAGTGATGCGAGATTGAGAGTTCATATATTTCCTACAAACACCTGCATCAAGATAGTCTACTTGTAGCCACGGGTTGCGGGCGGATTGTTTTATGTGGAATTGCGGGTTCCATCGTAAACCCACTCCCACGTGTCTTTGCGGCCCGGATAAGGCGAATTAATGGGGCGGCGCGGGCCGCGATCCCAGGGTTTCAACCAGCTAGCCATCTTGTAAATGTCACCAATTAATCCCTTTTTCTTTGTAGATGGCGCTCGCACTCGCACATATTCTCCGCCTCGAGCTCGCACCTTGAAAGGGTGGGTGAGTGGGGGACAAGTGCACGTTTGGCCCATAACCAACACTGCTTCTAGCTTTAAGCAACTACTCATTTCAATCACAATGTTTCCGGATAGTTGCTTTCTTCTTTATCTTTGCGACGGGGACTTCAGTTGATCAACTATGAGCTTGCATCGAGTGTGCTGGGATCATGTGAAGATCCGTGAGATAACGCGTTAAGACGGTGTCTCGCACCATTCGAAGTTGGTCGGTTTGATGTGGATGGCTTACAATATGATTATTCAGAGGAAAAGTGGGCTGAGCGGCGGATCTTCACGAGAGAACCGCGTGTTCACGATTGAGTCTAGAAAGTTGCATTAGTTGATCGCTTGTTTAATAGTGGACGAACCGTTACTGAAATTCGTCGATGAAAATACAAATAACGTGATATCCTCACAATTACCTTTCATACACATATTCTTGACGAACAATATACTCTCATCTGCTTCATATTTTCACTCATCACATTCTCTTCTTCCTGAAGCAACATGGGTTCCGTTCACCCCCCGATTGTTCTCGATGCACTTATCGTCGGAGCTGGCTTCGGAGGAGTATACCAATTAAAGGAGCTCCGCGATCGTGGATACAATGTCAAACTAGTTGAGCGTGGAACAGATTTTGGTGGTGTCTGGTATTGGAATCGTTATCCCGGCGCGCGTGTTGACATCACAGCTCCCATTTATTCGTTGAGTAGCCCCCAGCTGTGGCAAAATTGGAATTGGAAACAAAGATTCCCCGGATCAGAAGAACTTCGACAATATTTTGCTCATGTCGCTGAGCAATGGGATCTTCGTAAGGATACCCAATTCGACACCTTCGTTTCTGCAGCTTCCTGGAATGAGAAAGAAGGGAGGTGGTTGGTTAGCACAGAGAGTGGAGAAACTTTCAGTGTGAAATTCTTGCTTCTGAACACGGTATGTGTGTGCCAAATTTTCGTAGATGGCTCGCTAACATGTTACATCAGGGCTTCTCGGCAAAGAGATATATTCCGGACTGGAAGGGAGTAGACAAGTTCAAGGGAGTGTTCTTACACCCATCCTATTGGCCAAAGGAAGAACCCGATTTGAGAGAAAAGAAAGTGTACGCCTGATAGAAGTGAATCTAGTTCGAGATACAATTGTACTGACGCAAACCCCATAGAGCTGTCATTGGGACAGGATCTACTGGAGTTCAAATTGCTCGCGAGATTGCCAAAACTGCTGGCGAACTTGTAGTTTTCCGAAGAAGTAAGACTATTAGTTTCATCAAGATTCACCCAATTCGGCAAAGCTGACTTCTTCTAGCACCCAATCTTTGTACGCCTGTGAGACAGGTTGACCACGACATACCCAAAGGAGAGCAGGAGGTAGCTCGGGATGCCTTTCCAAGTCTCTTCAAAGGACGGTACAATCACTTCAGCGGACTAGATTTTGACTTTATGGAACGTGGGACTTTCCAAGACACGCCTGAGCAGCGAAACGAGGTATATGAGCGGTTATGGCAAGAAGGTGACTTCAAGTATTTGCTCGGAGGATACCACGATGTCTTATTTGACGAAAAGGCTAACACTGAAGCTTACAACTTTTGGAGGAACAAGACGAGAGCCAGGATTAATGACTTGCGTGTCAAGGATCTCTTAGCTCCTATGAAGGCTCCATATCATTTTGCTTGCAAACGTGCTGCACTTGAAATTGGTTATTTCGAGATATACAATCAACAAAATGTGCAATTGGTGGATGTTAATACCACTCCAATTGAAGAATTTACCGAAGATGGGATTAAAACTACGAAGAAGGAATGGGACTTGTAAGTCTTTCTTTACTAATACTTCATGGATGGCATTGACCATTCATTTCTTACTGATTACATTATTTGTGCCACCGGTTATGATGCAGCCACGGGTGGACTCAAGCAGATTGATATTCGTGGTCCAAACGGGGAAACTCTCTCAGAACATTGGAACAACGGGACGTTCACCTACATGGGTATGGCTGTTTACAATTTCCCCAACATGTTTTATACTTACGGGCCTCAGAGTCCGATGGCTTTATGCAGTGGCCCAACATGCGCACAAATGCAGGGTGACTGGATTCGAGGTGTTATGGATCATCAGAAGACACATGGCTGGAAGGGGATTAATGCTCAAAGACAGAGCGAGGTTAAATATCGTCAAAAGGTCTGGGACCTTGCTAATAAAACCCTGGTTCCTACGGCTAGATCGGTAAGTAGATTGCATGGATCTCCTTTTATATAATGGCTTCTGATCAAAAGATTCTACTGGTACATGGGTGGCGATGTCCCAGGAAAGATACGCGAACCTATGGTATGGTTAGGTGGAGTTCCTGCCTACTATAAGATGTTGAGTGAGTCTGCTGAAAACGGCTACTCTGGTTTTAATTTGGAGTAAATGGTAAAGTGCCACCTTATAATATCGGTTGGAGGTGGTAAAGCGAGTTAACGGAACTGGGTTGTAGCATTTGAGCTTTTGAATTTTAATTGGAAATTTACTCTCATAAATTTCAAAAAAATCAAAACAATATGGTTGTGAGATTGTATCATGAAAGATGAGTGTGTCTTGACCCTTGACAAGTTCAAGTATTTGAACTTTCTAATACGTGTGTACATTGAATATGAAAGACGCCACTTTCGCATGATGCCTTGATATGCTTTAATTAATCCATCCACTTCGAGCCCGACAACTCGGGAAATTCTTCAACCTTCTCATTTTCCACATATTCATCAATTTCAGTTGGAGTTTCATCGACTCTATAAACCAATTTCCCACAGCTAATTGTTCCATGGGCGACCTGCAGAATTCTATTCACCAATTAATATTCATCGACGTTGAAATGTAAGACGACTTACCCATCTGGTATCCCTGCAAGGCCACGACCTTTTACTATCGCTGGGTGAGGCTTGATCTTACCCTCCGCCAGCAATTTTTCACTCAACTTCCAGAACATCTTAGTATATTCGAAATGGTCTGGCATGGGCGGAAAGTCGGTCCCAAATTTGGAAAATGCTTCTCCCCAACTAGTGTATGCTAGAGTTGACGTAGCTGTCATGTTCGGCTCATCCTTTCTCGAAAAATTACTGATTGGCATCAGTGAGACAAACATGAGCTTTTTACCAGCCTCCTGAGGAGGAAATGCTTCCGCGCAAATCCTGAAGCTGTCTTCTTTACCCATGGTATCCAGTATGAATTGAAGATTCGAATTGGTATACTTTCGAATTTGTTCGCCACATGTAGGATCATGATAGTCGAAAACCATATCCGCACCACGAGATTTGACAAACTCGAAGTTCTTGGGACTGCATGTTGTGATGACCGTAAGCCCGGATCTGTTATCAACGAGTTAGTCATTGTGTAGTTGTCAAGGATGAATTTAATGGTAAATAGGAGAAGGGACATACAATTTGGCATATTGTATAGCAAGGCTACCAACACCCCCACTTCCACCGTAAATGAGAATTGGGAACGGGGATTTTGTCGGCTCAGTGGGGAGTGGGAGCTGCATAGTCATGTAAAGTGTCTGACCGATTGTTCCTAAGCCAACGCCCTATGTGGATGCCTCTTCGAAACTCATTCCGTCCGGGATCCTGGCTAGGTGGCCCTCTTTGACCAATGTATACTCTGCATAACAGCCACTGGTGTAATTGTTCTTTTTGATTAGTTATGATTCGAGGATTCGGTGATTTGATACTTACGGTATTACCCCCATGGCAGACTCCAAAGACTCGATCACCCTTCTTCACATCTACGCTCTTACAATCTGGTCCAATCTCTTCCACTATACCAGAAAAGTCACATCCTGTCGGCAGATGTTAATTTACATAGTCTGAGCATTGTGATTGGTATTGTATCACTTACCAAGTCTAGAACCAACTGGGCCATGGCCAGAAGCATGGTGAAAATCGGCTTGATTCCATGTTATCACCACTTTCTTTGCTTGCGCATACTTGTTCACTCACTTGTATTCAGAGAAAGAGCTTTTGTACGGACTTTCACATAATCAGGTCTCATAGTTTGTTCATCGGTCTCCACCAATGCGGGTCTCCCAATTTCTTTGATAATGACTGCTTTCATGATGTTGGTTGATGTTGAAATAGATTTTGAATAATAGGGATCGTTATGAGAAGATTATGATATGAGTCTGGGGAACGAAGTGAAGTGAAAGAGATATACTATCAATGTGATACAATGTGGGATTATAAGTAGAATCAAGAAATGGCGACGGCCCAATAAGGAATAATTATGAGATAATAATGTTGTGGTTTTAGGATAATATGCACTACGCCTCTGCCTTGTCTGATATTGTCATTCACTTTGTGACGTGGATTTTATCTCCGTTCGTATTATCATAGAAGTACTAGAGGCATTTCGGAGATGAAGAAATGAGCAATGTGGATTCAGCACCTTGCCGCAAAACTATTCCATATGTATGATGTTCTATGAAACATTCATACTTGATTCGAAAATGCAAGTTGTGGGCGGGGGATGTTGGTGGAAGTTGGTTTTGGGTCTGATTTGAGAAATAATAATTAACCAATGATGCATAACGTAGCTAAAATTTAAAGTAAAGGAATTGAATACGAACAAATATTTCATAAGTTGATTGTTGGTAGATGGAACATTTAATTGTCAAAAATGTACTAGAAGATCTCATTTGTCAAGTGAGAGATGAACAATAAAAGCTATAGATTTGATTTACTAAGTTCAAATTAAGAAGCGAAAAGTCAAACATTTGGTCTTGAATGTCTGGATTTACGCCCTTTTCAATGTAACAATGATTAGTCGGTAATTGGGAAGTGTTTTAAGTGCGAAGAGACTGGAAAGTTAAGCTTTATGTATTTAGATACCTCTTAAGTCTTGTAACTTTTCTCGAACTTTCTTCGACACCAGCTTTTCACCTGATGCAAATCTTACAACAATCTTATACCTCATTTCCCAATACCACGGAGCTGCATTCTACTATTCTATTACACAAGCTATGACTAGTCGGTAAATACAAATCAATAGTACCGGCGCAGATAATCACAACTTTGCTGTTCTACAACTCACCCAAAATTATATGTTAATTTAGAGCTTCACATTTTGAGCGTCGTAATTAGAAAATTACATCAACCCAACTACCAACAATTTTTTCTCGCCGTTACCCAGTAGTTATTCCTTCTTCATCCACATTTCGGTTTAGTGAATATGGCCATTCCGTTCCAATCTTCAGCTTCATATAACACACCCGACGTACTGGCGGAGTCCGAAAAGAATGGAAGCATAAGTCGATTTATATATCGTCAACTGTTCTTGGCTCCCCCTTTGCCACACAATGTTAACCTCGAAGGAAAAACGGCTATTGTAACCGGATCTAATACCGGAATGGGTCTTGAAACGGCACGTCAACTTTTAGATTTGGGGCTCAGCAAACTTATTATTGCCGTTCGTAATGAATCTAGTGGCGAAGCAGCCTATAAAGAATTATCACTAGGTCGCCATCTAGATGAGGGCGCTATTGAGGTGTGGAAACTGGATATGTCATCATATGACTCGATCACTGCATTTGCAGAGCGAAGTATGACTCTGGAGCGTCTGGATATCATTATTCTCAATGCCGGAATTATGAAGCAAACGTACGATAAAGTTTTATCCACCGGTCACGAGGAATGTATTCAGGTTAATTTCTTGTCGACAGCTTTACTGGCAATCCTTCTCCTGCCTATCTGCAAAAATAAAGCCAAAGCCAGAAACTCGACCGAGCCGGGTCATATCGTATGGTTACAATCAGAGACAGCTTCTTGGACTAAGTTCAAAGAGAAAGACAGTACACCGCTACTACCTGCTTTTGACAAACCAGAGAACTTCAGCCTACCGGGTCGCTATGGCACATCTAAGCTACTTGGTCAACTATTTGTGACCGAATTGACGAAACGGATCCCTCCCTCACTCGCGATAATAACTATGCCAACCCCAGGGTTGTGTCACAGTACGGGGTTAGGTAAAGTTCCCGGATTTCAGATTGCACAGATGATTGTAAATGTCGCATGGAGGATTCTTGGACGTCCTATTGCCATCGGAGCGCGAGCAGTTGTCGACGGAGCCATTCACAGCTCCGATGCACATGGACAATATCTACAAGAGTGTACGATACAGATGTGCGTAGTTTTCACTTTTTCCACGATGCAATTTTACATTTACTTTGCTGACTGGAGTTTTGTAAAGGAAAGCCCCATTTGTTTATATGGATGAGAATGATGATAATCGGGTGTCTCGAAAGCTCTGGGAAGAGACAATGGCTGAGTTATCTTTTGCAGGAGTGGAAGGTATTCTACAAGAATTAAGTGTTTGAGATTTTTCCAATGGAGGTATTTTTGTGGAGATTATGTTTGACCGATTTCGATTGATGATTTTCTTTTCGGGAAGAACTTGATACGGTACTCATTTTGAACCATTTCATTTGTTAAGTAATTAAAAAACAATGAGACTTATGAATCAACCTTTCAAGGATGAAGATGTCTGATTCATCCTGCATGGTGCGAAATTCACCATATGATAATATTTGACGCCGCCAACAATAAAAGCTATAGATTTGATTTACTAAGTTCAAATTAAGAAGCGAAAAGTCAAACATTTGGTCTTGAATGTCTGGATTTACGCCCTTTTCAATGTAACAATGATTAGTCGGTAATTGGGAAGTGTTTTAAGTGCGAAGAGACTGGAAAGTTAAGCTTTATGTATTTAGATACCTCTTAAGTCTTGTAACTTTTCTCGAACTTTCTTCGACACCAGCTTTTCACCTGATGCAAATCTTACAACAATCTTATACCTCATTTCCCAATACCACGGAGCTGCATTCTACTATTCTATTACACAAGCTATGACTAGTCGGTAAATACAAATCAATAGTACCGGCGCAGATAATCACAACTTTGCTGTTCTACAACTCACCCAAAATTATATGTTAATTTAGAGCTTCACATTTTGAGCGTCGTAATTAGAAAATTACATCAACCCAACTACCAACAATTTTTTCTCGCCGTTACCCAGTAGTTATTCCTTCTTCATCCACATTTCGGTTTAGTGAATATGGCCATTCCGTTCCAATCTTCAGCTTCATATAACACACCCGACGTACTGGCGGAGTCCGAAAAGAATGGAAGCATAAGTCGATTTATATATCGTCAACTGTTCTTGGCTCCCCCTTCGCCACTAGATTCATTACGAACGGCAATAATAAGTTTGCTGAGCCCCAAATCTAAAAGTTGACGTGCCGTTTCAAGACCCATTCCGGTATTAGATCCGGTTACAATAGCCGTTTTTCCTTCGAGGTTAACATTGTGTGGCAAAGGGGGAGCCAAGAACAGTTGACGATATATAAATCGACTTATGCTTCCATTCTTTTCGGACTCCGCCAGTACGTCGGGTGTGTTATATGAAGCTGAAGATTGGAACGGAATGGCCATATTCACTAAACCGAAATGTGGATGAAGAAGGAATAACTACTGGGTAACGGCGAGAAAAAATTGTTGGTAGTTGGGTTGATGTAATTTTCTAATTACGACGCTCAAAATGTGAAGCTCTAAATTAACATATAATTTTGGGTGAGTTGTAGAACAGCAAAGTTGTGATTATCTGCGCCGGTACTATTGATTTGTATTTACCGACTAGTCATAGCTTGTGTAATAGAATAGTAGAATGCAGCTCCGTGGTATTGGGAAATGAGGTATAAGATTGTTGTAAGATTTGCATGGAGGATTCTTGGACGTCCTATTGCCATCGGAGCGCGAGCAGTTGTCGACGGAGCCATTCACAGCTCCGATGCACATGGACAATATCTACAAGAGTGTACGATACAGATGTGCGTAGTTTTCACTTTTTCCACGATGCAATTTTACATTTACTTTGCTGACTGGAGTTTTGTAAAGGAAAGCCCCATTTGTTTATATGGATGAGAATGATGATAATCGGGTGTCTCGAAAGCTCTGGGAAGAGACAATGGCTGAGTTATCTTTTGCAGGAGTGGAAGGTATTC
>JWJB01010768.1:0-14837 GCA_000812895.1 Rutstroemia sydowiana
TCCATCAAACACCTCGCTAGATTCAACGCCGCCGTCCCACTCGCACTTTGTTTCGTCCATATATCAACCATATACGTTGCTATCACACTATAAATACTCATTACTGCCCAACCTAGCACAAATGTACATATAATCGGTACTGAGATATGAACTGATTTATCTAGGGTCCAGCCGAAGGTTATCACTGATGCGATTTCGAAGAAGGAGAATATGTAAAGCAGACGGAAACGTGCGTATTCGAGAGGGAAATCTTCTGGAGATCCGGTGTAGTTTTTTTGAATGCGGCTGTAATCGAGATTTAATAGTTTACCCGTGGTTAGTGAGCCAGCCATGCAGCCGAATCCGTTGCCTAAGAAAGTGAGTCCGATTTGGATTTCGGAGAGATGGTATTTTTCGATGAAGAGGGTGGATATACATGCGACGATCATTTGCCAAGCTGTGTAATAGATTGCGAGGAAAATGATAACCAGGGTTGATTCTTTGGAGATGAGGATCTTGATTGGACCAAGGAAGTCCACTGATTTTTGTTTTGCAGGTTGAGGTAATTGAAGGGCATCTTGTCTGATTACCTCCGCTTTACTGATGAATAATTCTGGATGTCGACGTCGATGGATATATTTTAGAAGTGAGTTTTGTACACCTTTTGTAGGTAATGATCCATTTCCCACAATACCTGGAATATGTTAGATAAAATCAAATCAATCCATGAATAAATACCAACTCCTCAAAGTTTCCGGCATAACCACCGTCTCCACCAACAAATACCCCCCACCATACGCCGCCAAAAACCAAAAAATCGCTCTCCACCCCACCGTCGCCGAAAACACCCCTCCAAGCACCGGCGCCACCGCAGAAGGAAGTAAATTCCCCGCAGAAAAATACCCCATATACCCACCTCTTTCTTCCCTCGTCGTCATATCACCAATAATCCCCGCCCCCACCGCAATCGTACTTGCACTGCCCGCACTCTGTAAACATCTCAATACGATTAATTGTGCGAAATTTCGGGTTTCCGCTAGCCCTATACATGCTATAACAAATACGCTGAATGTACATAAATATGTGATTTTCCGACCGTGGAAATCGGAAAGGGCACCCCAGAGTGTAGGTGATAGTCCTTGGAATATCATATATGATGTAACTGTTAGGTTTATTAATTCTGGGGTTGTGTTGAGTGAGGTGGAGATTATTGGGATGGCGGGGAAGTAGATGTTGCCTGCTAAACCGGAGAAGGCTGCGCCGAAGGAGGCGAGGGCTACGATTATTGCTTTTTGGCGGGATCCGAAGATTGTGAAAGGAATTGGGACATTGTGTTCAGGAATTGGAATTGGAATCGGAATCGGAGATTCGAGATCCTTTTCTTCTTCCGTCATATTTTCCGGTTGTGTTCTAGAAGGAAGAAGGGGAAATACAGAAATTGATACGGTGAGTGGCGATGGGTACTACTGCAGTAGTCCTGCGGATATCCGATGCCGGCCGATCAAGTTTGATGTTACTGTACGTAAACAAAACCTTGGATAACTTCAATCTCATTAATCTATGAATATTAAAATCCAGAAATGATACTCTCTTCTTGTGAATGCCAGAATTCTAATATTGGGTTTTCTCCACTGGGTATTTTCCTTGGATTTTTTATTGTCATTGCTACCTATTGGATTGGGATTCTACCGTCAACATGTACCCTTGTCGTCCTAAGCCACACACCACTACACACCGGCGTATATACCTAGTACTTAATGCACTCTAGTGGGGTAATCGGGAATATGGTATAGTTATCCCCGAGTCATGTGGTTGATATCATGGTTAGAAATGTAAGCAAGGTGCATATGAAATGCTTAGATTCAGAATCTCGGTTTGTTGTCTGGTAAAGATGTGAAGAAGATAGCCAGGTTGCTCGTGATACCTGACTCAAAGGGGAGGGGAGAGACGAAAAAGAAATCTAGTGTAGGCTACCCAGTTCCTGGAAGAAGAATCAAAGCTTAAGGAGATATCCCAAACATACAGTGAAGTATAATACATATAGCCCTAGCTTAACTTTATTCAAATAAAGGTAGAGAAGACGTTATGGAATCCAAAGATACATGGCAGTCTATGAAAGGCAAGAAGACACAAAAAATGGCATGAATGTCATCACCAAAGAAACCTTCAGCTGAATCAAAAAAATAAAGATATCAAAGCAATACACAAACAAGCAGAAAGAACATAGCAATCAAAAAGTCAAAGCAATCCTTTCCAGAGCCTGGAATCTTTCATACATTGTATAAAAACCTATATAGGGATGTCCTATCCCTTCTCACCCTTCTACATCGTTCTGCATTCTAACCAACTGACCATATTGATTTGATCGCTACTTATCATGGCCGATCCCGACAACACAACTCCGAGCATGGATACCGTAACATCTAGTATGAACGACGTAACTCTCAACACGAGCACCACCGAAGCACCCGAATCTCCAGCCAACACCGGAACACCTATCGCGAGTCCAACCCCAACTCAGACACCAACATTGCCAGCCAACACTACATCGCCTAGCACGAGCACAGATACCACACTAGCACCAACACCCCCACCATCACCCCCACCACCCATCCTCCAACCCATCTTCGTATACCCATCCGTCTCCAACCACGGCACCAGCATAAACCCCCACCACTGGCGCAGTCTCCCACCCACCCCCCTCACCTCACCAACCCACGGCGGGATCTTCATTCCCAACCTAAGCCTTCCCAGCGAAGAACGCCAACGCCCACAACCCAACATATATGGCCATCAAGTAATCAATCTCGATCTGGATCCGCAATCTCGCGAACTTATTTGGCAAATAATCGAAGGAATTTGTGAACCAAGTTATGGAACGTCGATTTATGAGTCTGATGTAAACGATTTGCAAGAATTGGTTTTGGATTCGTTGATGGTGGATTGGTGGCAGGGGACTAAGTTTTCGTTTTTAAGAGGGGAGGGGCTGAGTGATGAGAGGTTGAGGAGGATTGTGACGATGATGGGGTTGCAAGGTTGGCAGGCCGCAATTGTTCTTGTGTTTGAACCGAAGATATCCTGACTAGATCCTTATCTGAAGAGGGCAAGGAGATTGATAGAGACGATGGTGGCAGAATGAATGTAGTCTCCTATCCAAACAGAGCGACTGCCACCCATTAATCGGTAGCTGGCAAACCATAACTAGATCCCATCTTAATCCAAGCAATTCGAAATTTCCAGTGAGTAAGATCAATGGCTGGTGCAATCCGGTCCTCATCCTCCCCAGTCCATTCGTAGTCGTGGCATAGAAAATATTCATCCATGTAAAAGCTCACGCAGAAACCGCCACCCCAACCGCAGCCTTCGTACGACCCAATCCCTCCCTCCCATAATAATCCATCGGATAAACATCCCCATTACCCACCTTCCAATCCTCCTTCTGTCCTAACACAATCAACGCCTCATAAGGTGTTAACAACGGTCTTGGAAACGCATATCCCCAATCAATACTAAGTCTCGGACACGCAACCTGTACCCAACACTCCACATCACTCATCATCGCCAATTTCCCGGGAAAAATCTCACTCAATAGTAGATTAATATACGGAGTTCCTTGTTCTTCCAGCTTCTTCTCGATTAATGACATTGTATGTGGATTTCCTTGACGTCCTAAAGATCCCAATATTAATCCCCATTTTCGTGCTGGTTTGGCGGCAGCGATGGCTTCTCGTCGTAAGGTATGCATTTCCTTATGATCGTAACTTTCGCGAGTGAGTTTACGAGAATAAGGATCGTATCGGTAGGCAGGTATCGTAGGGTTGTGTATCATTGCGCTCTCGAGATGGAAGCGGCCGTCGCCCAGATAAAGTATGATATCAACACCATCTGTACTATTTAGTTGAGGTGATGTGCAACCTAGAATCTCGCCTTTGCTTAGGGGAGAAATTTGTGGAATAAGAACTTTATACCCAGCCTTCTCAAGCGGAGCTCTCACACCGTGTAATGTCGCATTAAATTGTATCGTCCCAACCATAGCAATCGTCTTCCCAGTCGCAAAGTTCTTTTCCAATGTAGCAAGTAAATGAGTCGTATCAATACTTATATCCACAAAAACATAAAGCGTTTTAATCTTCGTAACATCCACCGGAATAAGACAAGAATGCGCATAATGAACCAGTAAATCGCATCCTAATGCTCTCGCAGTATAATCATCAATACAACATGCGCCATAAGTAACATCACCCATAATCAAAGTTTCAATACCAGGACAAAACTGCGTCAGGATATCGGAAATCGTAGTTGCGAATAGGAGAAGTCCTTCTGGCATCTGCAGAGCCACTTTCTTCGATCCATTTGTTCGGATTCTATGGATGGTTTTGTGAAGTTCGAATGAGTAGTTTGGGGGGAGTAAGGCGATGGCGGAGTTGATATCGGGGTCGTTGAGGATTTCGGGGGGGACTTGGTTGAGAGTTCGTACTCTTCGAGATGCGGAAACTGTAAAAAGTAGTATTAGTAATGGTTCCAGAGATGCGCAAATATTGTTCCAAACCTTGCACAGCGCCACTCTCTCCTGGTTCTGCAGAGACACCATTTCTTGCAGCAGCTTCTGCGGCTTGTTTTCTACCAACAAATCGTTTCTTTGGTTGTCGTGGAGCTTCCTTTTCAACAGAATCTTCTATATCGGCGGCAACACCTAAATCAACTTGCGCGCGATCATCTTCCATGTTCAAATACCAAAGTTGTAGAAATGCGACGAGTTGAGGTAGCTGTACAATTTTGGTTTGCGCAAAGATCTTGTCGTGGGAAAGAATAAAAGTTCAAAATTACAACCCCGCGTTTGCACGTGACCCATGAAACAATTTTGGTAGAGTAACTTCGTTGTAGTTGAGATTCTCTGATATCGCCTCAAAGGGACATCCAATATTATCAGTTATTATTAATCACACATAAATACATACTTCACAATGAATTCGGTGGCAGCGTCAGATTGTTGGCTATGCTTTCATCAGGGTCAATTGCCCTCTTCATTGGTGAACAATACCTATTCCTATAGGTGAGCCCATACTATGCTATCGACTAGATTAACTTCCTCCCACCATTGTGTTCATTAATTCATTTCATTTATTCATTACTTCCGGATCCCATCAAGATCGCCTCTCATCCCTCTCCCAACCCTCCCTAATCATACGCCGACGAATTCAGACTAAACTGATACCTCGCCTCCAACGTATACGCACCATCATCCGGACCCCAAATTTGTTTTCTTCCCCACTCAGGCTGATTAATACCATCTATGTAATCCTCTACTTCCATAACCAAACAACCATATTGTTGAATGAAGCGTGGGCGATCTGTTACATTATGTAGACCTTGTGTGCTTTTTAATGACATGGATCCGTTTTGTCCACTACATGTGTATACTTGGAAGGCATCTTGGTCGGTGAAAATGTCGACTTGGATACCGGACCAGGCGGAACGGAGACGTGCGACGGGTGCATCTTGCCAGGTGTGGGGGGTAGGACGGTTGTTTACGAAGCAGGTATCTATTGAGGGAGATGATTTAGTTTATCTTGGATGTTTTGGAGAGACGTGAGGAACATACCATAACCGGTGCAATTAAATCCACATTCACCAACCAAATCTGGAGACGAGAAATTGGCACCGAGTTGTTTAGGAGCGCTTTTGAAGTCGCTGACGGAACCAGGTTGATTGGCAAGAATATCACCAGTGGGAATCAAGATGCTATCAGTACCAATACGCTGTCCTCCGTATGGTAACCAGAGGGAGTGATTCAACGCAAGGGGGGTTTCTGGGTTGGCCCATCCATCAAGATTCCAGTATGTCTGTGAGTACCATGTTAATTGATGTGCGATACAGTTTGGATGGTGTGATAACTTACATGCGAACTCAACAAGATAGGAGTCTTCTTTGTTGTAGCTACAGCCACCATTCTGAAGTCCCAAGTCATGTTACCCAAAGTGTAAGTAACATAGCTGACAACTTCTCCTGGGAAGCCTTGATTTCCATCTTGATCTACAATGAAACAATGGTTAGCAAAATCCTAATGACCCTCGTGTATCAATGGATCAATCACTTACCAGTCATACTAAACGTGATAGAATTCCCCGTATGCGCCACCACAGTCCAATTTCTCCAATCCCAACCATCCGGCCCCCCATGCAAAGTATCCACCCCCGCCGGATTAGCCGCCGTCGGATTTTCATTCGGCAAAACATTATAAACCTCCCCATCAATCTCAAAGCTCGAATTCTTAATACGATTTGCATAACGACCAGGAACACCTCCGAAATGCGGATGTTGTTTATCAATTCCATAATAAGAAGCATTATCAAAACCACCTATGATATCACGAGTTGCGCCAGAGGTATCATTGATGAAGAGATTGGAGATTGATGCACCGTATGGAATGAATGTTGCATGGATATTGGTGCCGTAGACATGGTATTTACCGTTTTCGTCGGGTCCGAGTGATGAGCCGGCAATGGTGGAATTACCTGCTACTCCTGTGAATTCTTCGCCGGGGGATTGGGCTGAGACGAAGGATAGAGAGAGGGCTGCTAATGCAGCTAAGTGGGAGATGAATACCATTTTTGGTAGATTTATCTGTTGAATAATAGTGTAAGTTTTGGTAATTGAAAGGAAGAATTGGAATCGTAAATTAGAAGTTACTAGCAGACAATCAAGTTGAATGCTAGTAAGATCTAGATAGGTAGTAGGTAGAAGAAAACAGTGGATTGAATGGGGAAAAGGAGGAGTTGTAATGTTGAAGCAACAAAGTAAAAGCAAATGGAAAGAGCATTTAAATAGAAGAGGGGATTAAACCTACCAAGGTCAATTGAACTATTCACTTCAATTCAATCCCATCAATTCACTCCGTCTTCAATTTCAAAAACGAATTGATCTCGTGAACCTCTAACCAAACGGAAAACAATTCCTTAGTAAGAATCAATTACTCAACACCTTGAAATATCTAGTATTCCTTTCCTCAACCACAACAACTGTGTATATCCCACTTCAGAAATAGGAATCAATTAAGATGTTGATATACAAGTAAAGTAATAACAAAATAGAAATAAAAAGTAGAGGGGAAGCTTATATTTTATAGCTAAATACCTAGTACATAAATTACAGTACAGTACTCCTTTACCTAGCTACATACTGTACCCAGCAGCCCCCGCATTTAACCCTAGCAATAACACAAGAATCCATACCATAATAAACAACTAATGACCTATTTGTACCAGTAAATTAGCTAATAAAATGATCCTCCACCGTTGGATCATTCACTATAAATTAAAAATACGATGCGGTGAAAGGTATACAAGTACATGTAATGGAATAACGCCGTCCCCCGCATTTTATATTTCACCGAATCTGGGGCCCCAGTATGCTAACTGTTCCTACTACTAATCCTGTAAGTTATACGATATGACCAATTGATTGGGATTCACTGTTTGACTTCTAATAGTATTCTATATATTCCCTCTTTCTTTCGTTGTCATCACTAGATCTTCTTATTTTTCATACTGTATTGTATTGCACTATACTGTACTACATCCATCCTCAAGTCAAACCCCGCTCAATACAACGTAACCTCAATTGCACACAATACATTACACCAGCCATCTCACATTTCCTTCCCACATCATTCACTAAAGTCACTACAGTACAAACCCCCTCTCCAATCCCAAAAACTCTTTCCCCGTCTTCCCCGTCTGGTATCCCCCAACCACCTGCAGTACCAAGAAATGTTCCTGAACCATATGTAAACCTTGCTTTCCTTACATTGGGTTACATTAAGATCAAGCAAGCTCGTACAAAGCTAACCTACCAAATAAAGCTAACTCTACGGTTAAACTGTGCATGACCTCATTTAGTGCAGGGAAGAAAACATGGGATGGGATGAGATGATGAGATGGGATGAATGTTAAATGAGAAGATGAAGGCAGGGCAAGTTTGCCGGTATATACGGTTATCACGGAACTATAATATTGCTGGTGTTGGTGCTGTACCTAGGTATGAACTTCCTTTCTCGAAAAGTAGAGTAAGCAGATACTAGATAAACCAACATCAACACCAGTACTGTACATACAAGGTATAAACCCTTCTCCAAGCTCCCCATTGGCGCGTCTCACTCTCTCGCCTTGCATATCCCTACCTACTCCATCCCCGTACTCTACTCCGCTCTCCGCTGTCTACACATACGTAGAGCTCACACCACAAAATAACACAAATGCGGGGTAAATGTAAGCTTGTATAAACAAATTATGGGGAAGGCAATCCTTCGGGCACAGCACAGTAAACTTTCGACCTCCGCTTGACTTTCATTAATATACCATGTTGTATTGTACTTGTAATTCATGATAGCATACAGTGATAAACAACTAGCAAAATAAAAAAGAAAACGATCCAGTAATTTTCTTCACATCGTCAATATCAATACCATCAAGTAGTTCTAGTTCTATCTGTATATATGCGCACGAATGGCCGGATAGACAAACAAACAAGCTTCCCATATCCGTATCCAATTCCGTTACCAAGTGTCTCTCTCTCATCCAACTTCTTCCCCGCTTGAACCCAACCAACTACTCTCCATCATCAGCACCTTGTACAATTACTCCCTTCCCTCCCACTTTCCATCCCAATACCCCACAAAACAAAACCAACCGTTAGTTAGCTAACCATCCCATCCTCAACATCCTCATCTCCAGCTCCAAATCCATAAATCCCTACCTACATAGATACATACATACCCACCAACCAATCAAAAGATCTTCCGTCTCATTTACTTACCTAGTTACTACAAGTATCCAAGTCATATCAAATCAAGTTACTTCAATTAACTAGCACATGTTCACAGTTCTACTCGGTAAACCTCATCCTCATCCCATCTATTCGGTATCAAAACACAGAATGGTGCTTTGCTCCATTCCCCGGCAATACTCACATTTCATAATATTTTATAATCGTTATTTGGTCTCGTCGAGAGAATTCATGCACGATCACAATCCCATAACTTTTACATACTCACGAGTACACTCAGGTAAACAAATCTCTTGCAAGAATCAATATGATATATTCACAAAGCACACGCAATGCACCCACGCTGCTTAACAAAAACCTACTCACCACACCATGACATACCACCATCTCATCTGCTAATACTATCTATCTATACACCCCACCTCACCACAAAATCAAGCATCAATCAAGTTTTCTTCCTGTTGAGGCTTATTCTCCTCACTATTATCCTTAGTATCCTTATTTCCAGCACGACCTTTACCCTTACGATCAGCCGCCGATCTTTGATAGAATTCCGCCAAAACCTTTTGTGGGATACGGTTGAGTAATTCCTTAGGGTAGATACGCAGTAAACTCCATGCTTGATCAAGCGATTCGTAAATAGTTCTTGATTCGTAGGCCGATTGAGCAATAAATGTACGCTCGAACTTCTCCAAGAATTCCAATGATAGCTTATCTTCAGAAGACAAGGCTTCTTCACCAACAACTGCTTTCATTGATGCTGCATCACGACCGATGGCATATTTAGCATAAAGTTGGTTGGAAACATCACCGTGATCCTTTCGGGTATGACCTTCTCCAATGGCAGACTTCATGAGACGGGAGAGTGATGGCAAGACGTTGATGGGTGGGTAGATACCACGATTCCATAATTGACGATCGACGAAAATTTGTCCTTCAGTAATGTAACCAGTCAAATCAGGAATAGGATGAGTGATATCGTCGTTAGGCATAGTCAAGATGGGAATTTGAGTAATGGATCCATTCCGTCCTTGGACACGACCTGCACGTTCGTAGATTGTGGACAAATCCGTGTACATATAACCTGGGTATCCACGACGACCTGGAACTTCTTCACGAGCTGCAGAAACCTCACGAAGAGCATCGCAGTATGCGGTCAAATCAGTAAGAATGACAAGAACGTGCTTCTCGAGTTGGTAGGCATAGTATTCGGCGGTAGTAAGAGCAAGACGGGGAGTAATGATACGTTCGATTCTACAAAACGTTAGCTTTTTGGACTTTAGGGAATGGCTTCGACTTATGCTTACGTTGGATCATTTGCCAAGTTCAAGAAGAGAGTAACACGCTCCAAACTTCCATTCTCTTCGAAATCCCGAGTGAAAAAGCGGGCAGTTTCCAAGTTAACACCCATAGCTGCGAAAACGATAGAGAAATTCTCCTCATGCCCATCGTGTGTGCCTTTATTGGTAACACCTTGCTTTTGAACTAGACCAGCTTGTCGACAAATTTGAGCAGCAATTTCGTTATGTGGTAAACCGGCGGCTGAGAAAATAGGAATCTTTTGTCCACGAGCGATCGAGTTCATGGTATCGATGGCAGAGATACCAGTAGAGATCATTTCTTCGGGGTATACCTTTGGTTTATTAGCACAAACAACCACATTCCCAGTCCTTCCAAACTTACTCGTGAATATGGATTGATAGGACTTCCGTTGATATCCAAGTATTCCTCTGCCAACACCTTTGGTCCTTTATCGATTGCTCTTCCAGATCCATCAAAGATTCGACCTAACATATCCTCGGAGACACCCAACTTCAAACTATGTCCAGTAAATTCCACTTTTGACTGTTATCCTATCAGTTATTGTCGCAGATATGCCATTTGTACTTTGTCCTACCTTCTTCACATCAATACCAGAAGTACCTTCGAAAACCTAACCGCCACTTTAGTATGCTATGTTGGTATCCTCAAAATATCGCAGATCGTACCTGCACAACTGCTCGATCGCCTATACGAATAAACATATTAGCAAGAGACTCTGCTAAGTCAATGGCAGATGTAAAAGAGCACATACCTCTGGCTTCCAACACTTGTCCCGACCTCTCTGTTCCATCAGGTAAAGTCAAAGTAACAATCTCATTATATCTTGGGAATTTGACCTGCATCATGTTAGCACACCCTCAATATCTTCTTCGACCTTCCTGCAGCTCACATTCTCCAAGATAACCAAAGGACCATTGATACCGCCAATGGTATTATACCTGATTCGCGGCGTAACACTGTATGACGATGATTCTCTTGGATCGCCCATGATTGCGATTTTATTTGATTTGTGTGGAATGAAAGAATGAAAAATGCTCCAGCTCAAAGAAAGCTTCAATGATGATGATGCAGGGAGGTTGAGTGGGATGTAGAGCTTCTAGGTTGGAGAGGTTGGAGAGCTTGGTGGAGCTTAACTCATTGATTCGAGGCAATTGCGATAAGCGAAACAGAGACAAATCACGTGTTGGTGGGGATTCCCTGTTGTAAGCGCCCGTAACCCGTTTATTTACTTACTATATATTTCAAGCCCGTAACCCGTTTATTTACTTACTGTATATTTCAATCTCGTCGTCGTCGTCGTCTACAATGTGAGTATAGAATGTAGTTGAAGGTCATGGTATTTTATCATATTTTGTATGTAACCTTACTATACGATTCCTGTCGTATCTCATATATCATATCTCATAATGCTGCAAATTGATCAAACCTTGCCTTCTCAGAATATTGTCCAAACGCCAATATTTTCCCTCCCGCTTTCCCGCTCTCCCGCCAAGCTTAAATGCTAGTTCCATTCATACTCCTTTTCCAAATGACAAGAGACTCATTGACGTCCTCTAGCTCCTATCAAAGCCTTACCAACACTACTGTCGTGCGGCTTTCCAATTTCCTTCGTGATCCATTGTCCAATATCTGCAAGTGCATCCAAATCAATCCCAGTTTGCATACCCATACTCTCTAGAAAATAAACCATATCTTCCGTTGCAACATTTCCAGTTGCGCCAGGACTATAAGGACACCCACCAAGACCCCCTACGCTGGTATCGAAACTTCTAATTCCATGTTCCAAACTCACAGCTGTATTTACCAAAGCCTGTCCATAAGTATCATGAAAATGCATAGCCAAATCCTCACTTCTAACTCCTGCCGCTTCCATCGCACGTAATAGTTCACTTGTTCGAGGTGCTGTACCCATACCTGTTGTATCCCCCAGATCAATCTCATCGGCTCCCATTTCCATAAGATCTGTTGCTATTTCTGCCACTCGTCGAGGATCTACATCATAGCCTTCAAAGGGACAACCCAGCACAACGGATATATACGCGCGAGTTCGTATTCCAGCTTCCTTTGCACCTTGTATAACTTCTCTGAATCGTTCCAAGGATGTTGCGATACTACAGTTGAGATTTCTTTGAGAAAAGCTCTCTGTTGCAGCCGCAAAAACTGCCATTTCTATGTATGGTTTGTTGTCGGGCGACCCTCCTGACTCACTCGTAAAGAATTCTTTCGGTGGAGAATCTGCAACTAAATATGCATGCGGATGCTCGTTCAATATGTCCAATGCCGTGTTCAACCCTTTCGTATTTGGCGCAAGGAAAGAATATCGTATCGGACCAGACGATTGTTGCTTAAGGACATGTTCAAGTATTTCACTTGCATCTGCCATCTACCAGTATTGAAAACCAAGTCAGCATATATCATCGCAGAAAATAATCAGAGGGGGAAAGATGATATTACCTGCGGAACCCATTTTGGAGCAACAAAAGATCCAGCTTCGATATTCGTTAATCCTGTCTTGGAAAGCCTTTCAATGAGTTCGAGCTTGGTAGACAGTGGTATTATCATCTTCTCATTCTGCAAACCATCTCTAGGTCCAACCTCTACAATTCTGATTCGATTATCGCTATATTGCTGCTGCTGCTGTTGTTGTTGCTGCTGAGAATCATTCACTTCACCACCTACCATTGTAGAATCAATAGCTGTTGCGAGACCTCGTAATTGTCGAAGTTGAACTCCATAGTTTTTGGGACATTTAAATATATGCCTTAACATCATTTTGAAAGTTCATCATTCAATTCATAATAATGAATAGATTATTGTGGTCAGATTCTTCGTAATACAGTATTTTGTACCAACAGTAAGGATTGATGATTGATTGATTGATTTGATGGTACGAGAACGAGTAAAAGCTGGAGTTGAGAACTCATGCGGGGAATAGCTCGGTTCGGACGGAAAAGTAATATTTCGGTCCGGTATATTTTCCGCTTACTCCCGCACGGCACCCTCTGCCGGTAGATTATTAGTGATTCAATTCGGATATCACTACCGGTACTTCAAAACTCGGAATTTAGGGAAACCGGTAGTGAAATCTAACATACCTAGGTAATTTAATGTTACTTTTTGTAAATGTAATAGACCTTACCTCAAGTACTTTCTTGTACTTTTTGCTCCATAGTCAATACATCAATACGCCAATACGAAGTCTATGAGGGCCCGAGGGGCATTTTGAGGTGGGCACAATCCACCAGCAAATACAGTAGGTAATGAGAACCAGTACCAGTCGTACGAGGACATCCACATGAGGCGATTCTGACACAGGAAATGGAATGCACGTTTCGATATGTTCGACTTCTGCACATTTACTTTAGATGATATGGATGAAAGTTATTGCACTTAAAGCCGATAATTATATTACCCCCTTGGTAAGATTAGACAAAGCTGGTGCGTGCAGTCAAATGTCAACGTCTATCCCATAACATTAATGTGGTCGAGCCACTGCCACGAATGGTATTTACTCATTCGAGGATAGTAACAAATAAAGACGATGTAGATCCTTCGGCTCAAAATCAAACTGACAAGGGCAATCATCCAAGTCCCAACGTTCCAACGCTTATTTCTCGATCGTGATTAAGGATGTTGTACTTGGTTATCCTTGTTAAGTATGCATGTTGTCCACTAGAACTTGTCATTTTCATATTTTGGGTAAATTGGTTGGCTGTTGGAAGAAGTACAAGCATCTATTAGATCGATTTATATTGAACATCTCGGGAGTGCAACATATACATCCGGTAAAACCTACTGTATAATAAATACCAATCAATCTAGGTATAGTAGTTGAGGAACAAGTGGGAAAAAGATGAACATCTTCGTGACGGAGTACATCCTTCTTCCTACATCAATTTGATTTTCAAATTTACATAATCTCTTGGCACCTAATCCCTGGGAATGGCCCTGAAGTTCTATATACGCGTTACAACACCTAGGTACAACCTTGGAGAGTATAGGGGTTAAGAAGGTATTCACAGTTTTATATGAGACGATGAGTAGCGGACCGAACCGGAGTATTATTGCATATGAAGTAATAGGAAGTTCATGCCAAGTTACTGGACTACAGTCTACCGGTAACAACTCGGTAGGTATTTCGATACTTGGTGAAAGAGGAACGTGTGTTTAACAACGGATTGTATGTACATATGTAGAGAATCCTCCGTTTGTCTACGGAAGTATGTGCCTATCATTATATCAGACATTTGTGTATCTCCGATTTTCTTATCAAGAAAAGGTACCGGAAAAAGAAATTTCTGGGACCTAAAAAAACACAATACAAAACTTACAAGTACAGACCCATTGGAGAACACGAGTTGTGAAAAAAATAAGTGGGTTAGCGATGAATACAGTACCCATGATATATATCCCCACCCCCTTTTGAACTACCGGTACCAAGTAACCAAATGAAGCAGTACTATTATCTATTGGTAACAAGTAAGATTTTACATATGGGAATTTGGCGGTAGATGCGGCTCATACTGCAGTGTTTGATCCGATAACTTCGAATGCATACAGTAGAACTTATGCATGAGAATATAGAAGAAGTCTTTGCTGAGGTGCAGTACATATATATACATCCTGTACATATCATATGGGAATTATATAGAAAACCACATAATTTCTCATCTATGTCTTAAACATTGGTAATAATTCATTTTAGATATAGCTTCCCGTAACTTTAATATGATATATTCAACAAATCATCC
>JWJB01010769.1:0-12646 GCA_000812895.1 Rutstroemia sydowiana
GGAACAGGAAGCAGCGAGTATTTCTTGTGCTATAGTACACCAGGTGTATTGCTTGAAAGAAGGACAGAAAGAAAGGAAAACTGGGATCGGAAATAAAAACAAACAACTCACGCAGCACCAGGTCCAATAGCAGGTCCATTCAATGCTAAGATAAATACTTTCTTATGATCAATCATCGATCTCATGACTTCTAGTACTGTAATTTTAATGCGATTTGTTAGCTTGGATATAATTGCGGGAGCATCATTGTGAAAAGGACTGGAGTGGCGTGGGGTGGGTGGACTGATGGGGAAGAGAAAGGAGAGAGAAGGAAATCAAACTCACCAATGGAAAGCTTCTCCAAATAAAACAATTTCTTCTCCGCCGCATTGGCGAATTCTTGGACACCTTCTACGAGTTCTGCAGTTCCTGTTTTCTCAGAGATTAGTGAAATTCATATCATAATTGGTAGAATAAACACATTGACGATTCGAGGGAACTCTTGTCTTCGATATGTGTAGAGGGAGAGAACCCAAAATAAGAAATCAGAGAATGAAAGAAAGAGAAGAAAACAAACTCATAATATCCGTCCCAGCACAAAAATATCTCCCTTCTCCAGTTAATACGGTGAAAATGGTGGAAGGATCATCGTTTAATTCTCGCAGAGCGGAGACTGTGTCGGAGAGTAGAGAGCCGCTTAAAGCGTTGAGGAATTGGGGTCTGTTAAACTTTTTGGGGGGGTAGGAAAGAGTTAGTTTGTGGGTGGGTGTGTTGGACTGTTGAGAGGGGGAAGAGGAGAGAAGGAGAGAGACAACGCTGGAGATGATGATCGGGGAGGAAATAGGTGATGTTGAGGGATGGAGACGGGGTGGGGATATGGAATTCGGGATGATGAATGATGTTGTAATGAGTTAGGACCTGATGGGGAAAAGGAATCGGATGAGTTGGGCAAACGATAGGGATAAAACTAGTGATGAAAAGCGAATGGAAGTATTGAAATCGAATTTAAATCTACACACCTTAATAGTACCAATTCGATCTTTAACCGTAACTACAATATCTTTATATTCATAGACAGGTTTAACATTAGCATCAGACATGATTGATAGCTAGGTAGTGGTTTGTAAACTTTCCAATTCTATGATGAAACGAGATGGATTTTGATGAATATGAATGCTACAATAAGAAATCAATAGCCCTATATAAAGGGTCAATTGAAACAATGAGATTGATGTAAGCAAACAAACATGTTACAATAAAAACTAAGTGGCGTAGCACGCTGTGCCGTAGGGAGGAAGCGAGAATCTGGGGGACTGTAACACCATACCCCACAGCCTGTGGGGTGTGTTTTGATTGATATTACGTAGGGTGACACTGGTGCCATCACTGCCGTTAAGGGCAAAGATGTTTGTTATGTATATATCACTATAAGCAAATTTTTGATTTACAAGTACAAGTTGTTGAGTACGCAGCTTAACAAAGAGATGTACTATGGAAATATTACCGGTATTTTTCCATTTGGCCCCCATCCAGCTTATTTTGAGCGGCCGCTCGTCGTCCCGTCCCGTAATACTACCGTACGTACTACTTCCGTACCGGCCGGTACCTACCTTACCCATAAGCGAAACTCCGCATTCGAATTCACGTGTTTGAAAAAATTCGGCATAATTACCATTGTCATTTCAATCACCATCGCCATCGCGCATACATGCATGATACCGCCCGATCCCACACTGAATGTTTGTTTAGATTGGATTTGTTTACGTCGTCGCAAGTCGCATTTCCGGTATTAGAATTAACAAACAAGTGAATTGTTCAGTTGTGTGGAGATTTTACTTATCAGACGCAGTGCTTTGTACTGTATCCCAAGGTTACCGACATTCTTTTTTACTTCTTTTTAAAATTAATTCTAATATATTCTACCATCAAGAAGTCTTTACATCCACTGTTTTATTAGTATTGAACAAATATCAAACTTAAAGGACGGTACATCAGCCGCGCAGTACATCGCCATGTCATCCAATTCATATCACCCGCCATTGTCGGATAAGGGTACTTCCTCTCTAATGACACCAACTTCGCCTGTGAGGAATTCTAGTAGGGTCAATCCACTCGCTACTTCCCAATCTCCACCCGACTTAGTATATGGGTACTCTGGCCATCCTCATTGTCGTCCATTCTCGAGACAAATGACCTTGCACTGTGGGACCCATGGTTGGAAAGATCAGGATGGGTTCACTTTTCCATACTTCTCCGTTGTATTTCGACATCCCAAAGTATGGCAATGCTTCGCGGGTATTAATAATAGTATGACACCTATCAGAAACATGCAACAAGAAGATCAAGAATTAGCTGAAAGATTCGTATTCCATGCTTCAAATGCAGATATAGAATACCGTCCCGACCATCACAAGTTCGCAGTATTGACCTTCACGATCAAAAAAAACTTTCGAGAAGATTCGAGAGACGATAAGGTTATTCGAGACATGATTCTTAGAGATTTGGACAGTTTACTGGAGTTTTGCGAAGATTTTAAAGCTGAGATTGAGGCATTTCCTGCTATTCAAATTCCTACTAGTGTTTCCAAGGCGTTCAAAAGATGGTTAAGAGAACATCCTAATACTCTTCCTCACCATCCCAGGAATAGTTCAACTCCAAACACCATGGTGTCGCAGAGTGAAAAAAGACGTCGTTTATCGAATTCTACAAACTCTACGAATCCGAATGAAATTCAATTGCCAGCAGGGAAGAGAATCAAAACCGAATCATCTACCAATTCAACACCAACACGGAGACCCCAAATCTATACTGCAGATTCTCCACCTCGAGGCCCAAGATCATCACGTCCATTTTCACCCGAATCTGCGACCTTTAAATCTGATAATTCGACAAATGAACTATCAATCATGAGTTCAAAATCGTCTCCCTTGCCCTCGGGCTCCCTCTCAAAACGTGAAAAATCCCGTCGCATCGCAGCATTCACCGCGTATTTTGGCCGACCACCTCAGACTGAGGGTGATTATTATCAACCGAGTAACGCACAATTTGATCCTGCCTGGCTCAGACCATCACCAACAATTCAACCATTACTAGGAAAATATTCCCTCGAAGGTCCCAGATCGCTTCAGCCTGAGACCCTTAAAACAAGATCTAGTCCTCGGAAAGCTACCTTTGAGAATGACCACAACTCACAGTCAGATTATTCCATCAATTTGACTAATACGAATGCCGAAAGGCGAGTAAAGGAATTGAACAGCTCTGCATTACGGGGTCGAAGGCCATCAATTCAAACTCAGGGAATCGAACGGGGTGCATCAAAGATTTCACGTACAAGTCATTCTAAAGAGCCGGTTCTCGAATCATTGCTAATACCATCATCATCTTCGTCATCATCTGGGATTCCGCCTCCACAACAAATCTTCCCTGATAGTCCTGCACAAACCCCTCGCGTTATATCACCACCTCAACATCCGATTACAACTACGAGTAGTTTCTCAAAGCCTCCGCACCTACAGGAACGAGAAGCCAAATTCCCTACCACCCCAGCTGATACACCAATCTCCGCATCGCCAATAGAAAAAGCTCATCATCAAGCTGCAATTCAACCTCTATCCCAACTTCCTTTTCTCGAACCCGCGCAATCTTCCACAGACTCCCCAAAACGAATGCCTATACCCATCCAACAACCACAACCACGACCACAACTCTTCCAAAATACAAATTCTTTGGCTGATACCTTCCGTACTCAGTCGCCAATGGCGTATCTTGAAACACAACAAGCACAACAACCGCACCACACTCAATCATCCCCACAACCACATCCACAACCACAACAAACCTTCTTACAAAATAACTCAGCAGACACCCAATCACCAATACCGTATCTCGAAGCACCTACATCATCATCTACACCTGCTCCCCCACAAGCACCTCAACCACTTCTCTCACAGCAACCCCCACAAGCATTCTCCCCCGCACCACCTCAACAAACTCCACCACCCCAAAACCCACAATCACAACCACAACTATCACCCCTTCGATCCTCCATCGATAAAAAATATCTCAGAAATAGGTATTCTCAGAAATTTACTGCGGCGGAATTGTTACGTGTGCTGAATGAGGAGTTGGGGATTTGGGCGACGGATCAGGATTAGGGAGGGGAATGGGAGGCCTCTGAGAGGGGCTGGATTGGGATTGGGATTGTGTCAATTGTGGGGACTGGGGGTGGCTTTTGCGGTAGGGGAGGATGGGTGATAGATTTTGATGGATTGGGTGGATTGGAGACAGACGGGATGGATTGGGGACTGGGGGGTTGGATGGATGGATTGGGTGGACGGCTTTTACTGGACGTGGGGATACACAATATAGTGCAAATATTTTGCTTGTTTGCTTCCTTACTGGGTGCAGAACTAGGACGTACATCGATGATATTGGTGATTTGATACAATACAATAGTATTGTATTCAATACAATAGATACATACCCGAATGAATGAATGAATGAATGAATGAATGAATGAATGGATTGTAGTTAGCTTGCGATATGATACGATACGACATGATATGGTAGATGCGTACTGTACTCAGACTATGGTGAAGTACCCAATTCAATACTACACATAGTATTATAGTGGTATGAGGTCGGGAATAGCTTCAATCATTATGTGTACTCGTTGGGTAATTCATTGAGGCTCGGTTTAGTCCCAATTGGACTAACTTATAAGCTATGAGTCTTTGACGCAACGTCTATAAGTACTTCTAGGCTAGGCTAGGTACTCTTGGACTTCAACATCGATATTCATCAAAATTTTCTCGTTGGAAAACAATAAGATTCATCATGGTTTCCCACAACAACGATAATATACCAATCTTCGATGGCGCCAATTGGTATGAATGGCATGCAGAAGTAACGTTGCGACTTCTCGCCGAAGGCTGCTACGAAATTTGTACAGGAGAAGAAGTTGCTCCTGCGAACATGACTGTGGATTATCGTGAGAGGAAAGCAACAGCTTTCAGGATCATTGGTCAATCACTTGATATCACTCGCAAATGCGAGATAGCTTCACGGGCCAGTACGGGGGATCTAAAAGGAGTTTGGGATGTTCTGCTGAAGGCCGACCCGTCTTCTAATGGGTTTATTGCGCAAAATTAAAGGCTGGAATTCGAACGAGCTACCTTGAAATAGAAATAACCCGCGAGCTTGAACTCACTTCATCAGCCAACTTTTCCAGTATATCAAACACCTCGACAATTTGCAGATTATCAACTAGTCTGCAAAGAAGAATCTCAGTCGAGAAGTACAAGATCACCGACGCGGAAATTATATCCCGCTTTGCCAATGGGTTACCCGATACTCTTGCTTGGGAGAAGAAAAAAGAAATCATCGTCGGAGAGCATCATCGTTTCGACTTGGACACTTGTGTGATTCTTTGCTCGATTGCCAAGAGAGTATATCCACCGGTTGCCGCGGCACGCTTAGCCTCGAACGGCAGGTCTGGAATACAGTCTGGGAATCGTGGTGTCAAAGAGAATAATCGTGATATAGGTAAGAAAGATACATGCACTGATGGGGGGATATCCAAAAATGGGAATAGTGGCGGAAGGAGTGGAGGGGGAGAACAACAGACTATCAAGACAGAGGAATCGCTCGAACGTGCATAATGCTATCAAATCAATGAATAAGACGAGATCCCCTACCTACTTTCCTGCTTTATTTGTGGTCTGCGCCAGTTGATACAAGTTATAGGAATGTTGGGATGTTGATGAAGTAATTCAATACACATATTATGGTAGCAATGTTGGTAGTAATGTAGTATTAGGTTGGGAATAGCCGTCAATCAATATGGTTAGCCGTTAGAGAATCAATTAAGGTTGAGTCTAACCCTAATTGGACCTAGCTTTAATATTTTGTCTACTCGTACAGGTCCGGGTACGGAAGAAGTGAACCCCATATTTCAACATACACCAACAACAGTATTACCCTTTAATTCAAAATAACAAGATTCATCATGGCTTCCTACAATGACGATCTACCAATCTTCAATGGTGAAAATTTCTCTGATTGGTACTATGCAGTCACTATACAGCTCTGCGCACATGAAGCCTACAAAATCTGTACCGGGGAAGAGAATAAGCCTAGCCCTGTTCAGGCTGATGTACTTGATGACTATCGTAGAAGGAAGTCAGCGGCTATCAATATTCTCGGTCGATCGCTAGATCCGATTTACAAGCGCAAGATTCTTCCGTCGATTATAGCAGGAGATGTTAAAGAAGCCTGGAAGATATTGATGGAGGCCGATCCTTCAACTAAGTCGATGTACTGTAAGATAATAAGGCTCCAACTCGAGGAAGCTATCTATGACCCTACCACTCAAACTCCTCGACAATTTGCCAATTATCTCCTTGGCCTGCAAAGCAAGATAATCGCCCCGGACGCGGAGGACAAGATTACGGACGCTGAAGTTATAGCTCAATTCTTCGAAGCGTTACCCAGTACTCCTGATTGGTATTTTATCAAAACCTTCCCCGAACGCCATCCGATCGCGGATCTCCACATAGACACTTGCGTAATGCGTTGCTTCAGAATCGATACACTATCCCCAGTAGCCAGAGCGGCGCACTCGCAAGACAGCGGCAGAGGTCGAACAGGGAATCGGAGAGGTAGAGGAAACAGTCGTGGCAGAAATAGATGAGGAGGAAAGAAATGTACACATACTTTTTGGGGGCGAGGCTTTCGAAGAACTTCGACAAGGAACGCAATTGATATCTCTCAATAAGCACGTCTTAAAAACCGACTCAACTATATTGCTTCAAGAAGGAAGGCCAAAGGCGGAAGGGGAGAACAACAGACTATCAAAACCGAGGAATCTGAACTGGCCTTGCGGAAGTTTTGCAACACATCAAATTTACATGACAAGTTTACTCGCATAACGATACCAATGAATACAACGATACCATCTACTTTCCTGCTCTATTTATGATATATAAATTATATTTACACAATTGTTATCTTACCTAATCCAGATTCCAAGATTTACCAGTACACGCTCCTCATGATAGGCGACAAAATTATTGCGAGTGGCGCGCATACATATGCCATGGTTGTACAACAAAATTATGAGGTATTTAGAAGTCGCGCTCCGTATTCTATCCTGTGAGATTCATTGCCCCTGGTACTCATCCGAATGTTACCGTCAATAGAGAGGTCCTATCTAGAATCACCAATCTCTCAACATGTTGCCCACAACATTACCATCAGGCTCAAGGATCAATAAGATTGGCCTGCTTGGTATATTCCATAGGTATCTTCGCCGGATCACGGAATGTGGTACGTGCATGCGGGGCAGTTTAATACCATGCCCATGCCATGCTATGATTATCTAAGGCGCGTTACAAGTGGGGGCGCACACAAAAAGGTTCAGGCTTTCACTTAAAATACTTCTCCAATTCTCTCCCCGATCTTTGATTTCGTTCCCTCAACCACCACAATGTCTTAACCTTTTACATCCTGCACTGCCATCAGGCTCAATGACCCTCAAGATTGGCCTGCTTGGTACATTCAGCTCAAGTTTCAGTGCTATCTTCGTGGAATTTGGAATCATGTTGATCCTGATGGTACTGATGAGGGCACCAATTACCTCGGCGTCTACGTTTCCCCAATCATAGATGCTGACAATACCACACTTGAAGACTTCACTACCAATTACAATCAAAAGCAACAAGACATATTTGAGGCTGAGCTTACTCGCTATGAGGCTCTCGACGGCGACGCAAAGATAGCTTATGGAGACAAACCGAAAAACACACCTTTGAGTGATTTAGAAGCTATTCCGTTCTATTCTCTCGAGATGAAAAGATCGACTTACGGCTTTGAACGCTGGGAATTCCTCAACTCTAGGCATCGAGAAGTATTGAACTGGATACAAGACACGGTTTCTCCAAAGATCATGGAGACTCTCATGTTTCGTACGATGCAGTATATGGATGCGAATAAGAATGCCGAGTTCTCTCTTCGTAGATGTCTCATTGAGCTCAAGACTCATATGGAGCCCGCTTATCACGTTTCTACCCTCATACTCAATTTGGATGCTCGTGCGGCATCAACAAATACGTCGAAACGCCGAACACATAAGCGATAGTGCTGGTTTCACAAGTATCGGGGATATTAAGCATATGCTCGATCTCGATGGTTTTGTGTCCTATTGTATTGGATGATGATCTAAACCATCAGTACTCTCTCTGAGTACCTTCTCTGAGGGAGAATGGACTTCCTATTCTACTTGGAATGGCATGGCAAGCGATGTACTTTTCCCCACTAAGCGGTACCATAGTTCTAGAGCAGAAGCCCAATGAATCCAATATACCCAAGTCACAACCCTTGTGGACAGACATTATTGTACCTCCCGACAGTGAATTATACAAATCCAAATCTCTAGAATCCATTGCATTTTCAATTTTCCACGTGTGGGTAATGGTCAATTGGGTTGTATATACCGCACGTATTTCTTCACAGATAGTGTACGCATGATACTATGTAGGAGTAGGACGAGCAGAAAATGATCAATTGGTGGCGTGCGCCACAAGCAATGCGTGGGCCGTCTCGGGATTCCATAAACGGGTAGCCGGGTAAGGTTAATTAGATAATTGTACTTCCGTACAATGGGCTTTGTTTGAACCATCAAAAAATTGACAACCTATCTACTATAGAGTGGTTACAAGCCCAATTGAATGCGATAAATTCATCTAAAAAATCACACAAGACTCTCATCCTGTTTTAATTATATTTATACAATTAATAATGGCCATTAGTTCTTGAGAAGGTGGACGGATCTCGGATTTCTCATTATAGCAGCTATTTGACACCACCTGCTAGGCCACTTGGAGTACATTCCTATGATGTATCGTGGGACAATATGATTGTCAGGAATCAACTCAAGAGGACTTACCATACCGGTGCAGCTGGGGTTGCACGACGGTTTATAGTGTCTCTGTCCCAATACCGAGGAGGTGGCGGGGATCAGGTTGGACCTGGCTGATTGTAATGGTTCTCTCCATACGTGTTATGGTTATCTATGTTAGTTCTGACTTCAATATAATACGGTTGTTACACTATTATTTTTGCATTCATATTCTCACTCTACCATGTCTACAGCAAGCACATCCACCAGATAAGCCAGCCTCACCAATCGCCAATTGATTGAATACCTTGGATGAGAGTCCCGCCAAGGAAAAAATTCCACGAAGAAAAAACATTCCGGCAAAGAAAAAAAATGACACTTTGCCCGTTTTTCAGATATGCAACAAGCCGGTTTAAACTCGGAACACGTTCCTCACGTGTAAAAGGGGTGGACACATCGACTTGTACGCCCGAGGGATTATTTTACCCACGAAATAACACTTTCTAATGATATGTGCCGGTTAATCCTCCTGGAAATCTATATTGGTGGATGATGCCATGCTTTTTTATAGTTTTAGCACGCGTACGCGGCATACGAGCCGCTGTGCCCTTACCCTTTAATCGTATCAGTCAGTGCAGCACATCCAACATCCTTTGTAAAACCGCGACATCTCCCCTGATCAAAGATTGTTTAGTGAGGGGACACTGGGAGAGTATATAACTGTCTTCAACCAAGCTCTTATACCGTGTCGGCCAGTATATCGTGCTCAACGCGTCACAGAGATTGAAATGAAGTCGATTCAAGCCGCTGCTGGTAAGCCCCCCCACTAACAAAAGTTTACGATTTCATTGTTGGGGAAATTAAATATAAAGTGGATTGTAATACACAAAAAAGTTTTGTTGCATATCTACAACAGGAAAAACCTCGGGCGGACCGAAAACTTCATGTTTTTACTTGATTGGGTTAGTGCCCCATGTCCGCGCGAGCTCATGCGGACATCCGCCGGAGCTGCCACCCTCACCAGATTCATCTGAGCTATCAACCTCTTTTACACCACACTGATTCCACGATTCACCTCCTCAAGGCTCAAGCCTCGATGCCATACCTTACGAGTCACGATACCTCGAAGTGCTTTGCTGTCATACGAAATCACGAATATATTTGAATTGGAAGGATGGAGTTTGACAATTGGTGGTGTTTGTAGGGCACATTATCACATAGTCATTGGAGAATATTCGATCGCAGCAGACGATCTCAAAGCTACTGCAACCTCTCTATTATCGGTTGATCGTCTGCGGTAGGGTGGCGTTTATCGACGGTGCACGGAATCAAATATCAATTCTCCTTTTCCAGAATTAATGGCAAGTATAGGAAATTAGGAACGGAAGTATTGAATTTAGATGGCATGCCATCTGTTGTTATTACTAATCGAAATAATAAACAGTATGCAAAGATGAGGAGTAGAGTTGTTTACTCAGACACCACCTCCACCTCCACCCGCTGCTCCTCCTCCGACACCGCCATTTCCACCATTAGCATTATCATTAGCAATAACTTGTTGGTAGCGAGCCTCCATTAATTCATCTATGTGTATTTGATGTAATCTATGATTTCGACAAGTATTCGTACCTTCCTCCTCTGTGAAGAGACCACATCGATCACCCTTCTGCTTAGGATTGGGTTTTGGCGGAAGACCTGCTTTTGGCTTTTTGGCGTCGTTCTTCATTCTGCAGACACATCTAAGAGAGCTCGAGTTAGGGGTAACGTACGTACCTAACTGTGCCACAGTTACTGAATTGTGGTTTTGTACTCCGCCGACATCTGGCATAGGTTCAGGAACATTAGACGGAGACCATCGATCTATCAACCATTACATGTGTATGTATTCTACAGTACAAGTGCTATACCCTTGGTCAACTGTGTGTGTAACGCACCTATTACCAGTGTCATGAGGTAATGAAATTACACATTGTACGGAAGAACTATTTACACCATCAACTCGTTGTGCCGAATTGGCGGCTCCGGAGTAGGACGTAGTTTGATCTCACGACGTGGGTGTTCATATGAATCGTGAATAGAAATGGAAACCCCTGCAGGTAGTTAAGAGCAGTGAACTCGAGGGAAACGACCTGCAGGTACAAGCGCTGCATTAGACATGGAGCTGCGTTTGGATTAAGGATTTAATTGGTTAGGGAGTTTGAGAATGCGCGAGCAAATTGCTGAACCAATCAAATAGATATGGCGGTACCAATAACATTTCATGATTTGAATTGAAACTCATACCCTATCCACCGGGTCTTGTAAAAACCAAGGGAAAGTGATTTAATTTTTGACGCAGTGAATAAAAGTACAAAAGAGCGTGATAGGCCTTCTTAACCTCTTAGATTTCCAAAATTCCTAGTTCGAATACCTCTCACCAATTTTCAATGGTAAAGGATCCCCGCTAATTGAGTTGTACCTTCAGCCCTTTCCCAACCCATAGTGCTGTTAAATACTTCCACACACTTGCCGGTCTTTATCTCCGTTGTAGAAGGGAATAATTTACGGCAGACAATGCCATCGAACCCAACCTCCTAGAGAGCAGGTCAGCATAGAGCGAGAAGATAGCAATCAAGATAAAACACGAGGAAAGAAGCTGGAAGGGAGGATTTGGTGTAATTATCTCACGGATGGTGAATATAACAGAAAGGATGGATTGTAGATGAAGGGGATAATGATTTACCTCATTGTGTTTTGGGAGTTTGCTTTTTGTCGTTGGGTATATACTTGTGTGGATCATGGGGAAATTTAGAAAGCGGGGGGAGGCCCTTTTCCGCCCGATCAATGTTAAATTGTTGCCATCTGTGATTCCAACAGGTATTGGTGTCTGCATCACCCGTAGTACTTCCACATCTTTCAGTTTTAGCCGTTTTGCGGCAAACACATAATACAGTATCCTTGTCTGATGCTCGCTGTTTCAAATCTGCAGCAGGGTGGATTCTTGGTAGCTCGCATGGAAACTCGATGGGAACGTTTGATGGGTGATTGATATCGATTTGACATTGAGCCGCTCTATGCATTCTACAGGTGTTTGCGCCTTGATCTCTTGCACGTGCCGTACATCTTATATTGGTGTTCCCCGATGCACAAACACATGGTACGGGCTCTCCATTATGACATCTTGCTGTAATAACGACAGGATACAACACCTTGTCGGCCCAAATAGGTTGTGCTTTCTGATTATGCGGTTTTATGTATGGATTCGGTTTTGTGTAAGGACTTTCGTAGTGATAGCCCTCAGGTGCTTTCTTTAAAGGCCCATCAGGAGCTGGCAGGATAGGGTGAATAACTGGGTGGGCTTTAGGTGGGAGTTGATTAGGTACGGGTTGAGGTGCGCCTCCGCCGCCGCCGCCTCCTGGACCTATACAATATGCAATTAGTATTGTTTTCTAATGGAATGCCACGAGACAGAGCATGGTCATAAAACAAAGTCTATAACAATACCTATACAATTACATCCCGGCCCCGGTGGTCCAGCTACAATAAAGTTAGTTTATTTATGAAAGATTTAGAAGTTGAACTTACGATCACCCTTAGGCCCTTTTATTCCGAATGCAAGACTATTAGGAAATTGGCGACTAAGATCATCATCAGCAATCATCTCTATCAAATACCTCTGGCAACTCACTCCCAAGCAACCTGCATCTCCCCAACTCTGTCAGGATATGTCCCCGATATGTTATCTTCCACGATCAACGAAATTGTGGGGAGGCCATCCCTCCTTTTTTGGTA
>JWJB01010770.1:0-12880 GCA_000812895.1 Rutstroemia sydowiana
TGTGGGGGATGTGAGGTGGTGGATGGGGGTGGTGGATGAGTGGATGAGATGGATCAATGAATGAAGAAGGAAAGAGAAATGAGGATGAGGATGATAGTATGGCGTATGAGATGGCATGGAATGGAATGGACTGGCATGGATTGGATGGATGGATGGAATGGAATTTGTTTCGGCGTCGAAATATCCTTGTTTGATTTTTTTGTTTGTGTTTTTGAGTTGGGGAAAGGAGGGAGGGAGGGGGACTTTGCATAGCGGTAGGTATGAAAGAAGGAAGGTACATAGGATAGGTTGAGGGAGTGGAAATTGGAGGGGATTATGATTATGAGTTGATATTGATATTGAATTAGATATGGATATGAATATGAATATGAAATATGAAAAGTTGAATGTTTTGTAAGAGATGTGATATTATACTTGCATGACATTTTTATAATATGCTAGGTAGGTGATGTGATAATATGGTATACTTTATCGCGCGAGATAATAGAGTTAGTTGTGAATCCTTCATCTTTTAATTGCAAGTGATTCTACCAAGTCTTTGACATAAATCGGATTATCATTAAGTGTGTGGGTTCCGGCGGCAGTGGGGCCAGCTAGGTTGAGTAGTGGAGGATAATTTCATTAGGCGTGTTGATGGAGATCTTTCACGTAAATTGCTCCATTTATTTTATAGGCAACTGTGTTTTTTTTATATACGCAAGGGAGGGAATTGAAATTAGATTTGTTGTGAATTGAATTGGAGTAGATAGGTCTGGTGTGGTGTGTTGTATTAGTGCTTGGTGGATTTCCCCTGACGTCCCCTGACGGGGGGAGTGTAAGCTTAAGGAACTTTTGGTGATTATTTGGGGATGGATGGATTGTGATTGTGATTGTGATTGTGGAATTGGTGCCTGGGATTTATGTCAATGATTTGTTGACTCCCTTTCTTTCTTCACATAACTTATTATTAAGTTGGGTCTGATGGACGATGGGTGATGGGTCTTTGATTAGGAGGTTGTGAATTAGGTTGGTGGGTTTTGATGGTCCTGGGGTGGGTGACCGAGTGGGGGAAAATGAGGGGAGGTGGAGGATATTTTAAGATTATACAGATTGGTTTTTTCGTAAAGAGGTGGAGTGATAGAGTCTAGTTGGGGAAATTGGATAGGAAATCTTGGATGAAAATTAATGGTGATGTATCAGTTAGGAATATCTTTGCCTACGATTTATGTCAATGGTATGATTTGCAGATTTTCTTTCTATCTTAACATATTGAGCTTTTAGAAAGGTAGGGTGAGGATTCTTTTATAAATATTGTGTTAGATCCGTTTGTTATAGTTATTTATTCATTCTCTCAATCATCAAGCTTCTACAATCAACTTATCAGATCATCAACTTTAATACACTCTTCGAATAATCAATCTACCATCCATTCCAACCAATATCTACCATCCTATCAACCTACAAATCACCTCTTCTATCAACTCAAAATGCATATCACCCTCCCAACCAGTTCCCTCCTCCTCTCCATCTTCACCATCCTATCCACAACCAACGTCTTCGTCTCAGCAGACGATGGTTGCTGGGGACCAGAATTCAATACTGCGTATACGCAAGAAGGAAATACCTGTGCGGAAGGTTCGCTGGCAATGACATATGCGCAATGGGCGTTGCAATGTGAACAGAATGGCGGTGATGTGGGTGCTATGTATGATGCGTATCCGAGAATGCAATGTTGCTTTTATGCGGTGGGCTGTGGGGAGTCGGTTTAAGTTTGGGAGGATGCGGGGAGGGATTGCGGGGAAGGGAGAAGGGAGTGGTTGTGTAATGGGGGATTTCATGGGCAAGGGATTCATGATATGAGATGTAGATCACTTTCAACAAGTGGTTCAGACTTTGAAGGATGGGATGTTGGAACTTGACTTGGAAGGGATTTGAGTGAAGGGGAATTGTTACAATGGCTTACTTCAATACATTCGGAATACTTGATTTCAACGACTCTCGACATTCAAGATCTGATTACGGCCTGGCTTGATTCATTATTAACTACCTTGTTGATTATTGGTAGTGTGGGAGAAGGAATGGAGAAGATAATTGAGGTATTAGGATGCGGCTTTGGTTGAATGCGGTTATTTGGCGCGGGTAATGGATGCTAGATTGTTACTTTCATGTATAAATAAATTGTTCTTGCTATATCTATACTAACACATCGTGCCCAATGTTTCCTATTAAACAAAAATCGCCGTGCTAGGATTATCCGAGGATGGGTTAGATTTGGTGGGGCGGCGGGGTAGACATACTGTATGATGTGATGAGATAATCTTTCGCGCGAGAGAATGATCGACATTGAATAAAATTATTTTTGTGGATTTGGGTTAATTCCGCTGCGGGTTTCACGTAAACTATTACATGAGTTCTATAGGCAACGATTTTATAAGGAGATTATTTGAGTAGAGAGGTGGATTTCAATAATGGGGAGGAGTGGAGGAGGTGTGAGGTAGTGGGATGTGGAATTGATTTTGATGTGTGGAGGGATGGTGGTGGTTACGTCTCGTTGATTGCGACTCGGTATTTGAGTGATTAATTGAGGGATGATTTCTCAATAAGTATCGTGTGCAATGAATGCCCTTTGAGTTTTATGACTCATTTACAATTACCTAACCATTCCTCCCTCAAACAATCTCAAAATGCGCGCCTCCAGCTCTCTCCTCCTCTCCATCTTCACAACCCTCTTTATATCCACAACCAATAACATCTTCGTCTCAGCACAACTAGGAGGTTGTTCCTCATTGGGAAACGAATTCAACACATATTATACAGCTGAAGATAATAGTTGTTTGACTAAGTCCGGCGCATATACTTATGCGCAATTGACATTGTGGTGTGTGGAGGATGCGGAGGAAGGAGAAACCACAGATGCGATGTATGCGGCGTATCCGAGGATGCAGTGTTGTTTTTATGCGGTGGGCTGTGGAGAGGCGGTTTAGAGAATTATTGAGGGATATGGGGAGGTTAGGGTGGATTTGGATGGGTTCTTGGAGGAATTATTGGGTGGGGGATTGAGAATGAAGAGTTGAGTGAAGAGTGGAACAAAATTTGGGATTCAGGGGATGTGGGATGCGGGTTGGAGGATGAAGATGAAGATGAAGACTTGGAGTGAAGAATGGAATGTGTAAGTGGATGGAAGTCTGTTGGTGGTATACGTTTTGATGGTGTAGGTTATGGCTGTGGCTATCGCTGCGGGTAATGAATCTTTGCATTGACTATTTGGAATGGCATGCAGGTATGAAGTGAGGTGGGGTTGGTTACATGGCTAGTAAGCTGAACTAGTAAAGGTGGGATGGGAAGTCGAAAGGTAGTTTGAAAGTGGGGGATCATAGAGATCGTGTATGGGCTGCGTTGTGAGATTGTGGGAGGTGGTTCTGGACATGAATACGGATATGGATGAGATGACGGTAAAAGCTAGGATGAAGAAGTAGATAAATATGAAATGCAGATTAGGAAGCATTACCCGAGTGTAGATGAGATTGAGAGCAAACTGTGAGTGTAGAGATAAATTAAGATTGAATAGGTATTAGAATCCGGTTTCAGAGAAGAAAAGAGTGAATGGATAAACATCTTCAGTAGATCAAGCACGTGAATTTCAAATGCGGAATTTCACTTATCGGTAAAGTTGGTATCGGCCGGTGCCTACGGTAGTATTACGGGACGGGACGAAGCACTAGTATATGTAGTATCGCATCCCTTAAAAAACCCTAGCCTAGGCTAGTTTACTCTCTACTTTCCTCTGCCAAACATTCGGTACTACGTAAAGTTTTAGAAGTATGCCTTGGTGTCGGTTCTAGCATGTGCTTACTTGTTTTTGCCTATCCTTTGATTGCTTCATGTTTGCCTATTTGGGATGTTCATGCGGTTTCTATCCTTTATTTGCTTTATGCTTGCTAGTTACCTCAAACAGGGGTATGCTCTTTGAGAGCTCTGTATTTAGCTAGCTTCCTATTCCCTAGTTAGATGAATGAACATGCACTTCTCAACCTATGATCTATGATCTATTACTTGGCTAAGCTTGATTTTAGTGTCAAGTTAGTAATGATTTAAGGCTGGCGATGAAGTTGTCTCATTTTGTTTGGGTGCTAGGCTGAGCTAGGATGTATGGGGGACGAGATTGGACTACTGGGTAGTGCGGGTAAAGATAAGTAGATGAACATGGGGGATGGAAAAGAATGTGAGAGAATGGGATAGAGAGGTTCATATGAAAGATGAGATAGAATGGGAGGTAGAGATGGATATGCTATAATTGTGAGGACGAGGCTGACTGAATAGGATGTTGCATGCGAGGCGGAGATAGAGATAGAAGTCAACAACTTGACCATGGAACTGGAATTGTGTCAAAGCTTAGGATAGAGATGAGAACGTAGATGGTACAAAAATAGCTTCTGAAAATCCAAGATAAGCTTGTGAGCAATATATAGACGGGCGGCTACTTGATCCCAATTAGGTTCGACATCCCGATAACATATTACTTTAGATCATCAGAAACTAACATTTGACCGACGGTAACTAAAATAAAGACTTGCTCTTCGGTGTTGGTGAAGAAATGGATTTTAGGCTCCCGTAAAATTTGTGAAGTTTTTATTGTGGGTTAAGTCCGTCTTCTACGTAGATCATCAATGTAGAGTTAAACTACAGTAAACTAACCTGACCCACCCAAGCCTACCTATGCGAACCGTGCGTTATAAAAGGAAATAAATAGGCAAATAATTCCTAAATAGGAAATATACGGATTGACTACAAAGTTGGTGGTAGATCATTGTAGCCTTATAGGATTTGCCGCCTCTCTTTCTATCAAAACCCTTAATTAGAGTGATGGGCTTCATGTCCAAATAGCACTGGTTCCAATTGAGAATCTCATGCTATTTGCGGTATATAATGGAACTGGAACTGATAAGGTTCATGGGGTTATGATCGATTCTTCTATAAGTATGTGCGAAACCCCTTTCGATATATCTATCTATCTATACATTCCAATCACACTCTCATACTCAACGCATCCATTCTCTCAGCAACCACCACACTCTCTTTATCATCAATACTGTTCATTTCAATTAATACAATCATCAAGATGCAATACTCAACTTATCTCACAATCTTCCTCTCGGCTTTCACTTTGAGCGTTTCTGCCGGAGGGCTAGGAATCTGCACTGCGTATGGCCAAAAGTTCGAGACGCAATATACGGCGGAAGGAAACCAGTGTGTAGAAGGCTCAGTTGCAATGAAGTTCGCCAAGACGGCTTTAAACTGCGTTGGACTGTACAATAAAATGAGTGGAAAGCGCAGCGAGGTAGCTGGAGCAACTCTCGCTGAAATGTATGAGCAATTTCCACGATTATATTGCTGCTTCTATGGTGTTGGATGCGGACCGTACGTTTAAAGCCTGATAATTATGTCTGAGGTACAGTATCATTGCTAATATTCAATAGGATACACGGGTCATCCCGAATAAATCTTCCGGGTACGGTGCGAGACGCCGAATGCACGGTGCGAGACGAGGGAAGGATGGAGACCAGCTTTTGGGCTTGAGGAGAAGTTATAGTGGTTCTGTTGTGTTTTGTGATGGAAATAATCTAGAGATTTCGCATTCTGATGGGTTATCGTCATTATTTGGCCACTGGCATTTGGTACTTCGGTGTGTATTCTGTTTTGTGGAGTTTGGATGGAACGTGCCTGGAGATTTGATTGCATTGGTTGCTTGATTTATTGTTTAATGTTTCTATCCATGAGTTAATATATTTGAGAATTCTAAGTCACCGCTAGACCGACTAGGCAGACCTAGTCAGTCAGGCTAGTTCTTCAAAGTATCCTTGACTTAGATAGAGTGAGTTGAACGAAGGTGTCCAGAACTGGACTGTCAATGACCTATAACATGGCCGACCGTATGTTCTACCCAGTAAGAGGGGTAAATAAGATATACTGCTTATGAGAACCAACATAAGCACAACCCCCACGAGCTGAAATGTGGCAGAACATTTTAGTCAGCAGCACCCCACGTCTTTGAGTGTCACACCGCATCTCATCCCCTCTTCATTGAAGTCGGATTTTGAGAATAACATCATATGGAACAAACTTCCTATTGATATAATCTCAATTCACAAACATGGGTAAGCATATCAAGACGATAAAACCCAGCAGATTCTATAGCTAACAATTATCCATAGATCAATCCCAAAACTCTTCGACTTCTACAGATACGACATTCACTCTTTTCCCCACCTTTCCCACTGAGCTCCGCCTCAAAATCTGGAAATATGCAGCTCTACAACCTCGCGTTATTCCTATTCGCGTGTTCCCTACCGAAATAACTAGGTGGAACTTGGGCATTTGCCCTGCAAATCAAGACTATACTGGCAAAGGCTATCCCTCAATGTTCCACACCAATGTATCGCAATGTCCTTTGACGATGACATGTCGCGAGTCACGAGAAGTTGTTCTAATGTTCCGAACCAATATCTACGCAGGAAGGGGCGAGCTGGGACGTCGAATCGTGGGTGAGACTGGACCTGAGCATTATGGAAGGTTGGAACCGATTGTTCTTATGAATCTTGAAATTGATATTGCGAGATTACAAAACGAGGAGTGGAGACACGGGACGGAAGAGGTTAAGACACGGTACGCATTTAAGCGAATGTATGGAAGAATATTGAAGAGGGTGATTATGGATGAAAGATGGCAAGATTGGAGGGAATATGCGAGAGCTGAGTTTCTAAGAAATGGCTGGTGGAGACATAGGATATATCTCGACTTGCCTTGTTTGGAGGAGGTTTATCTACCTCTTAAGGATGGGAATTGGTGGATGGATAATGAGGGAATAGTGGTGCCGAGATTCAAGGATTGGAATGCTAGTGATCAAGGGATGACGGGGAGGCAGATGCAGGAATTTTATGAAGGTTGTTTTAGAAATGTAATTGATGATCATAGGGCGTTTCTTAAGGAAGGTATGTACTTGTTCACTGCTTTGATTGTTCCAATCTAATGCATCGCATCGCCTTTCATTTTTTTATGTGCATCAATTACTCACATACTAATCTAATTTCTTTGTAGCTATAGTCCATGGTCCAATGTCAAAGGAGGTTGCAGAAGCAAAACTCAAGGAGTTGAACAATTGGAAACCGCCAACCCTCACATATATAAGAGAGGTTGATATACCATCTATTTTGTAATATATGGGAGGTATAGCAGTACCTGACTGCAACACACATTTATCCTCTTCAGATATATTCAAGTACTTCATACATCAACTCAAATAGTACAAAAATTTGCCAAAACGACAATTCTGCATAAAAATTATACAAGCACTGTTCGACCATCGTTGAAATCAAGTTGGATCTATTGGCTATCTATGATTCTGTTAGGATTTTGTGATGGCTATATTCAGAAGTGGAGCTCTGGAGCGTGGTGTGCATACCTGTTTCTATCTGCATCTCCAATGACTGACTCGTCAATATGCAGATGGGATAAGTAGTGTGATATAACACGGCGACGGTGGTGATTTCGGAAGGGTTGTGGAAGGTTGGGTTGGGTATTCAAGTAAACGATGAAATCTGATTTCGTTGTTCCGCGCCATCTGGGGTATCTTCTGAGTTCATGACTTTATTTAGTCAAACACTGATTCTAAACCAGCAAAGTCCCATATCATTACTTTCACCAAGTCGGGAAGTAGGGCGAACTTGGGGAATGACGTTGTTCCAACTACCATGTTCCCAAATTCTGCGAGGATCGCCTCGTCCATTTCAGATTCGGATTGTTCTGAGACCATTTCCTTTTCATTGATATACTGGTCTTTTTCTGGAAGTGGGCGTAGACCAGGGAACTTGGGAGTTGTCGCTGTGGTTGACGTTGTAATAGCCATGTTTGCAAAGTCTTCGATTGCTATATCCATCTTATCGACGCTATATTCTTCACCGCCACACCTCTGGCGCTTGGCTGGTGGTTCTCCACCATACATAGGACGTTTTATCGATAGTACTGACGTTGCTTCTCGGCGTGTGTTGCAATTGCCGAAAACTGGGATTGGAGAAAGTAGAGGTCTACGAGAACGTATCGTAATTATTTTGTTGGAACTAGAGGTCGAGGGGTATCTAAGTAAACGTTTCATATTTTATTCGTGTGTAGAAGTCGAGATATGTCAAAATGAAGCTTTGAGAGTTTGTTCAAGATATAGAATTGATTGAAGTTCTGAGAAGTCGGATTCTTGTGCAAATTTATTTTCATGTATGTACGTTTGAGACTGGGGAATGAGGGGCATTTTATATGTGAAGGCATGAACCAATCTCATTGTATTATCACTATGTCAGTCGAAATAGAAATCTTCCGGACATTATTAAATACTAGTTTGTATTAATGGTTATTATCGCGAGTTATAGTCGATATTGAGCGTGTAGGATCCTCACTAACCGTCACTAGTCCTTAGAGCACGTTTTATTCCCGGTAGACTCCCTGGCTGGAAGGGTTAGGGTTAATGATCTAGAGTTCAATTATTCTCAGTTCAAATTCTAATACTTAGAATCCTCGCTATACATTCCGAAATACGATAGGTAGCAATACCATCATAACATGTATATAGCCATACACAGTTCAACTGAGTTCGACCAATCAATAAGATAAGCCATACACACTGCCGTATATGATACTGCTTCTTGTATTTATTATTATACTACTATTCATTATGATCTCAATATCAGCCAACGTAGATTGGGACCCCATTTAAACATTGTATAAAATATGGTAAGCAAAGGATTACCATACAAACTGTCGCCCGTGTTGACTCACCTAAATCGATTTCCTCCAAAAGTTGCGAGTCGCGAGTTGCGAGTCGCGAGTTTGACTTGCCATACTGACTGTACTGATCATGGCAGCCGTACTGGCTGACCTCACTAACCATGATACCATACTACAATTTTGCCGTACACAAATATTGTCGCGAATAGTAGGTATATAAGCCACCAAATTTCCCACATCACAATCCAGACCTTTCTTCCTCAACAACACAAACTTCAAGTCAAGCAAAACAAAAAAACTCGATCGCAACTCTTGGTAATCAATTCAATCCGAGTAGCAATCTACGAATCCTATCGTGATACTTTTTCAGTAAGTTTCAACGGCCTCTGGTTATGGTTTGATGATCGTGATTTCATATTCCCGCGTCAACTCATGCTAATTTGTTTATATAGAAAGCCACACGATAACCTTCCACACACATCATGGTTACCCCCTTGCTGTCGGATTCCGATCAAAAACATACACACGAGGAGGAATTTTCTGATTCAGAGGATTCTCTCTTTGGAGATACGGGATCTCTATTCGATGATTTGGAAGAAGAAATGGCTGTTCCACCTACCACCTTCAGTCGTTTTGGGAAATTTCCAGCAGAGTTGCGACTCATGATTTGGAGATTTGCTGGTCTACAACCTCGAATAATCAAAATCCGTATAGACGGCCATGGAAACGTCGCCTCGCTCAGCGCTAAACAGCCTGTTCTTACAAGAACATGCCGCGAATCCCGTCATGAGGTTTTAAAATTCTTGAAGCCTTTTCACTACGACATTGAAGATATCAAAGGTGGAAAAATCAACGACCACTTTGCATTCTTGAGGCATGCACGCGAGACTCATCGGCCTCATCTCCTGTATACCAATCTCGACATCGATATCTTCGATATGCAGGAATCGTTCAATCACCCTCTAAATGGCAAGGGTCGATTACAGGGGTTCTTCCAAGGGCGATCATCGGAGATTAAAAACTTGATGTTAAAGGTGCCTCATCACTATGAAATCCAACATCCTGACGGCACCAAATCTCCAGTGCTTGAACCTACCATTTTACGACAACGTCTATTCTTAATTGGTTTGAATGTTCGGAATCTATACTGCATTCTACCAGCTGGCGAAACGGTCGATATAGCAGGGGATGGGAGAATTCTGCCCTACATTCGTAGACTCAATCAGCCGGCGAATCCGAACACAACTCTTTCGGCAGCTTTTATGGATGCGAATCATGATAAGGTCTTGCCATCCACAGAGATGGTAAAGCAATTCAATTTACAGGGTTTCGAGATGATACATAAGAAGTGCCTGGATGGAATGAAAAGCCGGTTAAGAAAAGACGAGGGACCGGCCGCGTGGCATGAATTCGTGGAGGGGGAGAAAACCCGCCTTTTGACATGGAAGATGCCTGAGTTTCACTATCTCAAAAATCGTTCAGCATGGGACACATCAGAACAACGGCTCGTCCAAAGTGGCTTGCCAAGGAACGGGGTATAACTTATTGATCGTGGAGGATATCTGGATGGTGCTTTGTGTGGAAAATCATGGATGGTATTTGAAACTGAGGTTGGAAAGGGAATGTAGTTGGTGATCATTGAGAATTTGTTCCATGGAAATTGAGGGGTGGAGAATATGATTTAGAAATTCAGGAATGGCATGATAGCGCTCACGGGGGAGGATGCTTGAGGCGGGAGATATGATTTAGGAATTCAGGAATTGCATGACAGTGCACACGGGGGAGGATGCTTGAGGGAGGATAGGTTTATGAAGGAAGGATTACGGGGGCATGAGTTTTGGTGGAGGCAACAAATGCCAAATTAGCGATAGAATGAATAACTAATCAAGCATCTCTTAAATCAGGATGACTAATATGAATGTAGACTTCTCATATAACTGCCAACTTTCTTTTTCGAGTACCAGCAACCCTTGCGCCACCTAATAGGAAGTACTTGAAGCAGTATGTGAAATTGAGCGTCGCCATGTAGAATTACAGAAGGTAGAATACACTCTACCACTGTTGCCTAAATTAACCCATTTCAATTCTGTGTACTTGGACAAGGGAATGTCAGGATATAGTGTGGTAAGTCCCTATTATTCGCATTCCGATATGAGAAAGTGTAATGGGGTACTGTTTTGCAGTAGGCAAAGAATATCTACTACACTCGCTGCCCAGCATCTAACCATTGGCAATAGATTGATTACCTAGGTGTTACCGGAAAAAAATACAGTTTAAGAACTCTTACCGTTAGCTCTTACTAGTAGCAGTCTAGGGAGGGTCATTATGCTCGAAAGGGAAAAAGTATAAAATCAAGCATAAATCAATATCAGAAGAAGGTGGGAATAAAAAAATATAAATCTCATTTAGGAAGGGGTATCAGGTACTTTTAAACTTCAATCACTCATTACTAATAACCAGGTAGGTACTCCGCTAGAAGCTTTTTCTCTTCTTCATTCTTAGTTGGACCTTACTATCCTCATTCGCACAATTTTAGATACCTATATACCAGAAGCTAAACTAGATATCATTCTCATTTTATTGAAATATCCCAAGATCTCCTCACACCCCCTCGATTTCATTCACCACATAAAGTATTCAATTATCACGAATCTTGAAAGGCAAAGGAATCTACCTAACATTGTCCAGCCCTTACTTTGGACGAGACCCACCACGACATCACCAAACCACACGAAGACTTTTCTAGCACTCTTTTTTCAATCAACAGTATACCTTACGGTTCTATCTTTCACAAAGTAAAAAGAAAGACACGTAAGGTATCAAATTTCTTTTCCAGAAGATAACAAGACAACTCTCAAGAAGGAGGGTTCAAGTCAGGTAAAATCTACCACCGGAACCGTCAGCTCGATATACAAGTATATCAAGTGAAATAATGGAGACTTTACACACCATATCAAATAGAACCATGGCATTAGAAACAGCTACTAATCAAATAAACCCCCTTCATGAAGGAGCACATCCCCGTACCAAGAACAATAACACCAAGCCAATGGATACCGTTGATAAGAAGCCAAGTTTAGCAATGGAGAAAATCTCAAAGCCGACAAAAGCGCGTGGCCTCACCATCGAAGATCTCGGCATTGATAACCTCAGCATAATCTGCGAAAACCTCCCCATCGGCGCGCGAGCCGCCATCGCCATTTCATCTGTGAAGCTCTGCAGACAGTCTAGTCCTACCATCCAGAGATGTCCCGAGCTCTTCGTACGTGATCCGGACCAACCTCTTCATTTCAAAGAGAGATACATCCGAGAAAACTTCCTCAAGTTGCTTGACGATGACTGCAAGCATACCCAAGTGATCTACTGCACAGAATGCAAGATCATCCACGATCCGATGAAGACAATCAAGTCGGAATACCTGCGCCCATTTCCGTATGCGGGTGCGCTGAATGCTACTTATATCGACGTGGATCCCAAAGAGAATTCAAAGGCCTGTGTACAAATTGCCCGAGCAAGGTACCAGCGCGAGGTTGACCAGCACAGCAGCATCAAATTCCCATTCATTGCCGTCCATAAAGTGATGAAAGATTATCGGTTGGGGAACATTGATGATGTTCATCACATGCTTCATGATCTGTCCAAATCTTCCGTACGTTCGTACACCAAGGAAATAGATCCACCAGAGGACTCTGGAGATTGGACACCGGCGGCTATCAATGGTAAATGGGTTGTTGAAAGTCATGCGGAGTTCAAGCTCGTGGATGGAAACTTGCTGTTGAAGAGACAACAAACCGCCAGATTTTGCAATCGGGATGAAGATTTCCCGTGGATAGGACCCCGAGGACTACAAATCCGATTCTGTCCACACCACGAAAATTACGATTGGCAGCCCTGCTTAGGATCGCTCTCCGCTCTGATGCCTATGACATATTGGTCTCTAAAAAAAGCTCATGCAAATCTCCCGAAGGGTAAAATGCCGTCGTTAGTTGAAAGCTCATCAATGGTCCAACATGGGCTTTGTGGCGCTAATTGCAACGATTGCCCGCACCCCTCGGCTCGGTATTGCAAGTATTGTCAACTTCGCTGCGATGTGACGGGTAGACTTAGCCTGGAGATTTGATTGCATTGG
>JWJB01010772.1:0-13919 GCA_000812895.1 Rutstroemia sydowiana
AACAGCTGCCTTTTGTGAGTTCGTAATACAGTAACATTACTTACATGCGTTGTAAAGACGCCGAATCTCCATAAATTGATATGATAACATGTGATAGCTTTCCAGCCTCAGAAGCCACTTAGCTGCAAACAATGCTAGGCGACTGTCGATCATACTTGTTCCAGGTTTCACAAGCAAGTTGAAAATGTAATTGGCCACTTTGTACGATATACATATGAGAACTTCGGAAATAGTCCCGCCTATACTGCATAGTTGGGACGCAACAGGCTAAAGTATTGGAACTAGCAACTTGCCACGGCACTGCACAACTGTTATGTTGGTCGAATGTTGAGCGTGAGCACTTTGAAATATAGCTACTATATCAAAACCTATCGCCTATTATGCTCAAGTGGCCCTACTCCTGATTCCGCTTTCCCCGCGTCTGGTCATGAGAACTATCCCTGCCGCGTAGATCGATCAAGTGAAAAGTTTATATCGTTAGGAAAGCTTGTGCCGTATAATCAGCTAATCATTTTGATATAGTGTAGGTGATAGATGGAATCCGCACAACTTTTAGCAATTTTGCATTTTGATTGGTGATTATCACATAATGCGGAATAAATATCACTATCATTATGATAGAATTATGCGGAAATTGCAGATCTCGCTGAGCCAAGCCAGCGGTGCGAATGGGCGAGTACTGGTTTGAGGTAAGCAAACCTGGAATTTGGCCCATTTCAATGGATTTATGGAATCAAGAACCCTTACCCGGCCCTAACCCGGCCCATCACGAAGGTTTTGGCGATTTTTAATAGCCTAGCCCTCCCCTCAATGTCGGTACCCTGATCCGAACCGAAACCCAGCCCTCCCATTGGGAACACCGAGCCAATTTTTTGATAAGCACGCAAATTTTCTACCACTTCCATGGGATTTCGGTTATCAATTCCCTTTTCACTCATTTATTGATATATATAAGGCAATTTACTGTTGTCCCTACAATTCGCGACTCTCAGTGGTAACTGTTTTATTCGCCGCTAAGTTTGATATGCAGGGCGGACTACTTTTGTATAACCTTAAGTTTGGTATGTGGCATTTTTATGGACACGGAAGTGTTATCTCCAGAAATATAATGACAGCATTAGTGCATCTAGAATTGTCAATCTACATCTTGCATCGTTAGGTTGCATATGCCAACTGTTGGTGCAAGGAATCGAGCCTTGCTTGCACGACCATGTACAGTAAAACAGGTGATATTGAGAAGAGAGATTTTCAGTATTCAAGCAACCCCCCAATAATTATTGTGTTCTTCGATACCTCGTGTTCCCCCTATCTTCCAAACGGGTTCTTCGAATAAGAGTATGATCGAGCCTGCATCATCTGATAACCATGGTATTTGCAACTTCAGATTTCGAGAGCGTGGATGAAAATGTCATCTCAACCGAAAGGTTACTTGGAAGAGATGCACTAGGGGAAGATTTTGAGGTCGTCGAGAAATCCGGCAACTCTCGAAACACAGCAATATATCGCTTCGTCAAAGGAAATTTGATTATCCACTTTACCATCGTGGTATTGTATACGACTATCTTCTTAGCCGCGAGCAAAGGTCAATTCCTACGCAGATGTCAACAGAAAGAACTTGTTTACTGTACGTGTGTTTAATGTCGGAGCTTCGACTTGCTTACAAATTGTAGCACCTGCACGAGAAGCAGTTTCCAGAGAACGAAGAACACTCGATGCTGCGGTACTGCACCAAAATATTTTCAAAGGCCTTCCACGCCCCGAGTTAGACCATGCCTGGAAAGAATTATTGAAGCCAGCGAACATCCGGGTTTCTGCCCAAGTGTTGGCGGACGCAAACAAAACATCTATTGCCCTTGAAGATGGATCCGGGTACTATGCAATTCTGGATGTGTATCATCAACTGCATTGTCTAGTATGTGTTGGATATTTCTTTCTGGTCTCTTTCTAATCAAACTCAGAAATATATTCGGCATTATGTGCATCAGGACTATTACGTGGACACCATGCCATGGACTCCTACTCATGTTGGTCAGTATTACTACTACCTACCCACTCCAAGTAGCAAAAGGGCTAATATTTTCAAGATCATTGCATTGACAGTATACGCCAAAATCTTATGTGTAACGCGGATATCTCTCTCATGACCTTCAAATGGGTTAATGATAGCGTGGACCCAAAGCCAAACTTCGTCGGCGAGCATGAATGTGTCAATTGGGAGAAAATTAACGCTTGGGTATCGGAACGCTCATTCGACGTAGATGATCCTACTTTGCTTATACACCCTTAATTTTTGACATTTACTAGTAGAAGATTAGTTCGGCTTAAAGAGGATCATGTAATGAATAAAATCTTTGGGGCATGCACAGCTACTGCGTTGATTGTAAATTCCTTGTTTGGCGTTGGCAAGAGTAGTTAGGGATAGTTTTTAGGAAATCGAGAGTACGCATTGAACTGAAAGCAACTTTAAAACCCAAAGATACGAGAGGAGGGGAGTCCTTCAATTGTCAAGCGGGGAATCCCAACTCGTATTGTACGCCTGAGACTAACGGAACCATCTTACCTAAGTAATGCAGGGATGAAACCATTCGATTCAATTTCTATCAGCCAAATGTACCCCGCGTTTTTATGATTTGCGCAGACGTATGAGTTGATCTGTCTACCCTTTACGATACCCCGGCTAGTGTGACTATCATTAAAACCCCACCTTTCTAATCATGCCCCCTTGCATGCATAGATATCATCATCATACGATCCTACTCCCGATATGTACTGATCCATGCCAAAACTCCTCAGTCACCGCATACCAACACTCAGTGTCTCCTCCATTTGTGTCCGCTGTAAAGCCGAACTTCTCCTCCAATAGACTTCTCAATGGTTTGTTGACCGCCAACGTTCCCAACTTCACAGTTTTTAGCCCAAGGTCTGTGAAACCATAATCAAGCATTGTCTGGACACTTTCGATTGCATATCCTTTGCCTCTGACATCTGGTTCATCGTTGAGGCAAATCCCGATCTCCCCTGTTCCATTCTCAAAGTCAAAAGACTGAAATCCTCCATCTCCAATAACCCTCCCATCTGAAATTCTTTCCACGACGAGGAATAGGTCTTCGATCATGGAAGTAGAGCGCCAAATCTCGATACGCTTGGAGAGGCTTTCAACGGTGAATTTTCCGTCTCGCAGGTGTGGTAAAAACTCCACGCAGGAAGGCATCTGCAGACGCTCAAGCAGATTGGCTGCATCGGATATTTCGGGACTACGAAGAATAAGGCGGCCTTGTACTGACTTGATGGAAACGTGTTTCGCCATTGTGGAGTAATATTGTGTTTTCTGCTTGTTCGATTTACTCGGTGAGCATTACACTTATAATATAAACTTGACTAGCTATTATCTGATAGCTTTTTTGGCTAGTGAATCATTTATCTTAACCCCACATTGACCTGCCTACTATGATGTACCCTATGTTACACTAGCCCCAACGGCCCGATATGCTGCTACAATTTAATCCTTGTCATCCGCAGCATCAAGTGGCGCATGTTCGGTTAGCCAGCTATGCAATGCCCAGTAATCCTTGCATAAATGCACCTGTCCATCCTCGAATTTCCGCCCATCTTCAATTTCATAGAGAAGGGTCGTATCCACATCGCACATCAGCGCCTGTATTAGCTGATCCAAACAATGGACATTATGGGCCCATGAAGCCGTTTGGTTATGAGAGGCGTGGTAGTGGAATAGAGATGCCCGAATAATGGCCTAAAGTCAGTTAGCATTCTCCCGGAACGGTCTCATATTTACCCACCAAGCAGTGTAGATGATGGAAACCAGCCATAACATAGAGACCATTCTCTTCGTTTTTTGGCTCAAGAATTGTATCTGGTAAGTTGTGTAGTTTTGCTTCAGATATCTTTATGGAAACTCTGCCGTCACCTCCTGTAGCAAAAGAATCGTTGAGTCATCATCAGTAATCCAGTGTTAACAGTGACAACTCACTAGGAAAAATGTCTTTCCATAACCTATCAGCGTGATCCTTATTCACTCCTTGTCCACCGAATGGAGTGTCCTGGTAAAAAGGACGTAGAACCATCTGGTGTACTGGATCTAGAGTATTCATTAGAGATCGATTAATAAAAACAATCCAAGTACATACAGGCTTTACTTGCAGTGTGGTTTGCAACAAGACATTTTCCTTTAAAGTTCCAAAAGGCCCAAAGAGCATTGGTAACTAGCAAGAGCGTGCTCAGAATGAAGACATTTATTGAAGGAACATGCGCAAGTCGGGATCGATCAGGGACTCGAATGTGGTGCTCAAGCTCGAATTCGTCTGGTTTGATAGAGGATAGAGTCTCATATTGTACGTTTCCTTTACTGTTCATGATGGGTATAGTTGAATCGAACATAAAGCTTGTCACAGCGTTAAGGCCTGGAGATATGCTCTTAAAAATGGAAAATGGAAATGAGAGAATGATGCCGGTGCGTACTGCTACATAGTTATTGGGCCAAAAATAGTATCAGAGAAATATCTAGTGTGCGCAAGGTAGCATTGCATTTTCGGGATACCCAATGTGCAGGTTTTGAGACTACATTGATTTAACCTTGTGGCAAGTGGGAACAGGCTCTGAAAGTCTGATCCAGTGCGATACTATGAATGCATGAAGGCTTTCAGTTAGTGTAAAAAAAGGCATTAGAGTTGTTGGAATCGTGGTCGCCGAACGCAGATTGTAGCTAAATAGTGCTCGTTAATTCCTATTTAGGGTAGAAACGTGCCACTAGGTTGACACCGAACAGGCCCTGAGATCAATTGGATGGTTGAGATGCAGCACTTCCCAGCAAAATTAAATCGCTGGCTGACGACTGGGTTAGGAATTATCGCAATGCAGGTCGTACAAATGCATGTAGCAAGAAGGTTAGAGGAGCAAGAAGGTTAGAGGCGCAACGGTTTGTAGTATCGGCCCGGGAGTAGGGGGTGGTGATGGTATACCATAAAATTTGGTGGGATCTACCTATTACCAGCACAGTCGATCTCTTTGTACATTTATGAATCTCGAATCTCATTTTTCTACTTAAAGGCCGAAGGCATCCTCTTCAGTTGAGTTCTATATCCCCCATTGTTGCAGATTTGCAATTTCATTACCGCCATCTCTTTTCAAATACAAAAGATATACAATCATGCATTACTCCAAAGTTCTTCTCATTGTTTCCATCTTTACAGCCGGAGGATTTGCTGCCCCTGGTAAGGACATTCCAGATGAGTGGGTATATCTTTGAAATGCTAATACTTATTGGTTTATTTAGTTCCCGGCACAGGTAGGTTATATATCAACGGCTTTTTTGCCATGACCCTCATCTTTGCTGAACCCATTCTTAGATGCCACAGAGGGCACTGCGACCTATGTCCATGGTAGTTACGGTTATGATGACAAAGTAAAGAGAGACGAGGGTAAACTTGTTACCTGCCGCATCTGAGGTTATGCCACATCCCGCTAAACGTTTTGTAGCTGGAACCGCGACTTATGTTCACGGTAGCTATGGCTACGATGACAAAAAGAAGCGTGAGGAAGGTTAGCTTTATCCAATACGTGATAAAACACACACAAGTTTCAGCTAACGAGTTCAAAGCTGGAACTGCGACCTACGTCCATGGCAGCTATGGTTATGATGACAAGAAGAAGCGTGAGGAAGGTTAGTAATACATGTCTTCTAAGAAACTAGCTGATACCGAGTTAATGAAATTGCAGCTGGTACTGCGACATACGTTCATGGGAGTTATGGCTATGATGATTAGTAAATGTGTATGGCGACCCTAGCTTCTATTACGCGTGGTTGAGGGGAAGGGTTTGAATGAAGCGTAATTAGCTAGCCAATATTCATGTGTCCCATACTATTCTACAGATGACTTAATGACCCTTGCTCATAATACCTCAGATTTTGCGACTCCAGTTGTGACTTCTCAGAAATTAAGCACATATGCAATTCAAGTGATGAATGGCATGATGATTTTATCAATCTAGCTTCGGCTGTACGAATCAAGAATCAATTAACATCATCTGCTGATCGCCGCTCAAAGAAGCTCTTTTCAAGTTCTACACACATCTCACATCCTGTTTACGATTACCTGCACACTAATTAATGGTTGAGCAAATGTGAGTGATAGATTGTGGTCAAAAGGAGAAGACGTCAATAGAGTAATGTTCCGAGAGGAAGATGCTGGAGATGCTGAGAATGTGGGGATGGCGAAATTTCGGCTACAATCGGGATGGGCTCGCCGAACGGTCACTTAATGAGGGTACGGGTGGGTTATTTTAGAGGGGTCATCATGCGACCAGTCTGCATCAATGTTTCACTGACAGTAAAAATTCAACATCGGGGCCTTTTAGTTGCCTGAGATGGGTGCGGTTCACAGCTTTTACATGAAATTAACCAGAAAAGCGGCGTCTCCAATTGCTCACAAGCGGGCTGAAACGAGACCATAGCTCATCCAATCGTAAACTGATTCAATGGCAGTGCTTAATAAAGCTTCGATCACCGCATATAATCTTGACTCTTGATAGTTATACTGTATTGTGACGATCGCCACCAACTGTATGCATACCATATATGCATGCTTATGCATATATATCACATGCATGTTTTGCTTGCTTGGCCGTGAGAAAGAATCGAGCTTGCCCGGTAACCCTACACGACTACCCAGGTCGAGTCGTGCAATATGTTTTACCTTGATAGATGCATAGAAGGATATGAGGGTTCCGCAGCTTTCTGAGGGATTTAATTTTCCGCCAATTAGACTCCAAGTCTAGTAGTATTTGTTGGGACTTCAAGGCTTGCCTGTAATCTAGTCATTTTCAATTTGTTTCCTATTTCAGCCTCAATGTCACTTTTATTATTAACCAAACAGGTTGTAGGTTGGTGAGTTGCAATCCATGAATATTGGGGCACTGGCACTGAGTCTTATGAATGTGAACCCTCCCTTATATTGCAGGGCAAAACCCTGTGTTGGTAGCTACACCGTAGTAGCCCTTCAATGTACGGCTTAACAGTAGGATGTGATAAACAATTCATCATAGAGTGATGCGCTCATTGGCCAGGCTTTCATGGTTTTAGAAGTATCCCAGCGAAACTGGCGAATTCTGTTCTTCAATTCTACTTTGAGGCCTATCATGATTTTTTGATAAGACTGTTGTCATGATTGATGATGAAACTGTCCGCATTCACTTGTACATTCCATCTCAGCAAATTTCTTCATTCCTATTCAGTATCGGATTTTGTTACATGTTTAATTACCGACCTCATTGAATTGCATTTGGTCTCATCATGGATCTTCGGAAGTTTGATATACTTCATATATTTCATCCATACACAGTCTTACATACTGAACCAGAGAAAGATGAAGAAGCTCATCTTACAGATCTCGAAGAACTTGTCAGGGAAGGAATTAGCAGGTGTTCTTATTGCGATCAACATCCTACGCTCAAATACTCGCTCGTACGAATCTATGGAGGCTGGGTTCTATTTGCTTTGCTTTCCGTGGTAATGGTCGTGTCTTGGTGGAGACAGCATGGCTTAGGAGATCGAATCTGCTTCGAAAAAACAGCTGCCTTTTGTGAGTTCGAGTCTAAATCCCGAATATGTTCAATCGCTAATGTTACGTGCAATTTCAGCGCCAATTATTAAGGAACTAACCCCCAAGTTCAACGAGATCAGATTTAACGGTTCTATTAAATGGCCTTCCCCATACAGAGGCCCACCAAGCCCTGGGGTAGATCGGGCGTGGAATGAAATAACTCTGAGTGAGAATCATACTCGAGGATCTAAGGTCGTAGCTAACACGCCGAATTTTCTAGTACGACCTTTAAACATTCCCACCACTTCTGATGAGTTTTTGAAGATTGGCAAAGATCCTGAGACAGCTGCAACAAATGATCCGGAATTTGGAGGCGGGTTCTTTATGGTACCGGAGTTTACGCACCAGGTGAGATTTGACGTCCATAATGTATCAAAGTTATAGGCTAATCAGAATCCCTATTCAGCTCCATTGTGTGGTATGAGTTTATATACATCTATTACAGTCGGTACGATGAGAAGTTGATTTTGAATCCTAGAATCTCCTCCGAAAAGTCTCCCATTTCAAGTTCGACTATTACAATGAGATCGACCCTGATTTCACCGACAAGACAGATGTTTTCAAGGTCCACATAGGTTAATTCCCACCCATAAGTCCTCTGTGATATCTATTCTGACGTTGATATCTAGACCACTGCGTAGAAATGCTACGCCAATTTGTGATGTGTAATGCGGATGCTGGTATCGTCACCGCACATTGGATCGAACAGCGGAATAGACCATGGCCCGATTTTAACACGAAGCATGTATGCAGAGACTTCGACGGTCTTCTTGATTGGACTCGCAAGAACCAGCTACCGGAAGGTACACCGTATATGCCAATGAAGCCAGTTGGAGCGAATGCCATGTCATCTCCACCTTAACAATTCGATGGAACATAGGAGACATACAGGCAAAACATATTTTGAGGTTCTAAGTCACGGTTTAGAGGTAGAGGTAGGATAATTCTCACTCCAGGAATTTTTGACACACACAAGATTTGCTACTTCTGCATGATATGCTCAAGTTCGTGTATTTTCTTGAATTAGTTGGTAATATGATAGAGAAGTCGCCTAGAATATCAACATATGTTCTTAGTCTGTCTCCGAGATCAGTACGGGAGTAGTTTGGTTCAAATATGTGTACTATCAACATAAGTCCGCCATTCTTTGTCGAGTACAGGGGTCCGGTATCCTCGGCATATGCATAGGCCGTATACGAATATGCCGTATATGCATATATGGAAGAACCGTATACGCATTTGCCGTATAATCATAGATTGTATATGTATTTATCATAGATAAATAGAGCTGCTTTTCCTTAAGGAAATCAGCATCAATCAACATTCACTTCTCTCAATTCAATTTCCTTTACCCAGGTAGAGTCTGCTTTCTGAAGCATGTGAACTCAAAACAATTAAGCAGCTTAGCCCCTAATTCAAACCGCAATTAGCAATTTTACAAATCTTGGTAATCATATCCGTAAGTAGAAATGACTACCCGGTTCGGGAGAACCGCCATTGCTTACCTGAGTCAAACTCCGCAATGCTTACGTTTCTGCAAGTACAGCACTAGAGTCACTATCGTATGCAATGCAAAACTATCTACAATAGCAGTTAACTAATAAAAGCCAGGTAAGTATCCTTGTAAATACATCATGGTGGTCTCCGAAAAATGCCTAACCCATCTGTGCAGATACATTAGCTATGTCTCTCTTTCCCATACCCCACGTTCTCACGTACCTAGAAAAATACTTGTGAGACTAACCTCCAGCTGACTGAATTATTCCGTCTTATTTTACATCTCAATAACTCACTGTAAATACCCAGAAGCAAAATGAATCCTTTCACCAAAGTCGTTATATGGATGGTTTCTGTCGGCCTTCTAGTCATTACAACGGTTTCTCTTCTTCAGCCACAAGTTCAGGGGCTTTATTCGAAGCATCTACTTGATCGGCCATATCATCGTGAGCAACCGATGAAAGCTTTCCGAACGATTTTGGAATTGGAGGATATGTCTCCCGAGGGAGATAGAGCCTGGGCCTCTAAACTATCGACACCAGATGTGAGTTGATGCATTTCTCTAACTACAATAGCTTTTCAAAATATAAATATTCAATGCAAAATAATTAGTTATGATATTAACGCGCGAATAGGGCGGTTTTCTCTGGGTTCGACACAATGAGACGATGAGGATTGGCTGGGGTGTATCGATGTTCCACGGCCTTCACTGTCTAGCATTGATTCGCACAGGTATGTATTTCCTGTCAAAATTCACATCTCAAGTTATCCTTGTGTATTTTGTCGTTTCATCGACTCATATAAATCAAGACGGCTCTGTATCTAACCGCTCAAAAGTATTGAAACAGAACCCCGCGTTTGCCAAAGGATCCTCACATATACATAGTTCAAACCTTCATCATGGAAACGGAGAACGAGACGCCTCTCATAACAACGTTGGGGAAATCGATTATGATCATGTAAATCATTGTCTGAGTTACATAGTACAGGTAAGATATCAGTCATTCCTTCTTCAGTTCCAGATAATTGATCCGGTACAGTCTCTTTTGTGCGCAGCGGACGGAACCGTCGAGCCACCTCGTCTGATCAAAGATGATGCTGGCAACATTCTTGGGACTGAAATAGACGGAGAGGGGGTTAAACACATATGCCGCGATCAGAGTACTCTGTGGAAAGGAGTGAATCTATCAGAAAAACAGGCTTTGGTTGTTGAGGAATGGAAAATTGGGGACACGCTAGAAAACATATTGCAAAATGTTAATTAGACTAGATAGATATCCAAGGAATATGTGTAGTAGGTTATCCTTTTCCCGGAACAAGAATACAACTGAATAGTCAAATGTATTGTCTTCTACGCTTCACATACTCATCTGGCCTCCACTCTCGCAAATGAGAACCTCGCCATGAGGTTTGAGATAAAATAGTGCAAAGACGAGCCCGCAGCTTCTTCTAGCCTGCGGTTTCTTGATTTCTGTCATAAATCCCCTAATATCTACATCCTTCAACCACTCACGAATATTTTTATACCTTGACAGATGTGAGTGCTCTTGAAATTAGTGTTTTGGCATCGGTTCTCCGTGAAGCCAATTGGAAGTGAGTAATGCTACGTCACCACGGCACACTGCCGCTGGGCGAGGAACTTCAATGCAGAATCGCGTACTCCGATCGGATTACAACGGATTTGATTACAGGTTTTGAATCACTAAATCTACGCGAGCTCGGCCCAGTGCCCCATCACAAGGCAGCCATTTTTCCATCCACACCTACATTCTCTCTACAATGATTCCGATAACCCATCAACGGGTAGTCCTACAATTTGTTTAACAACATACTCCAAGAAAATAATCATCGCCAAATATCATTTGCCGGAGATTTGATTATCAAGGTCCTAATGTCAATTTCAGTACGAGTATATTTATCCCTGACCCTAGGTTTTTGAGTTCCAATTCGAAGACCTAATATTTTGGTCTTGGCGTATATTACCGACGGCGCTGGCCACCATCGCCATCACTTCCTACTAACCGAACCTACCGCAAATGCTTACTAGGAAAATCTCATGCTTGCCTTTCTTGATTCTCGTAGATAAACTGTGGATGAGATGTTCTTTCCCATAGTCTGTGCCATCTGGCTGACTCTCCTCGGCTTTACCAATGCCCAGTTCCCTCCAATGTCCGCACAATGCCGCTCCCCGCTTGATACAATCACTCTAACTTTTCATCCATAGGTCATCAGGTTTCAAATCCATCAAATCCACGATAATTGATGGTGCCGAGATTGATTATAAACGCACAAGGATTTGCGAGACAACGGAGAACGTCCAGGGCTTTTCTGGATACATACGACTCAGACCAGACAGCCTGAAAGACGTCGGCCTTGAACAGCAATACCCGATTAACGTCTTCTTCTGGTATTTTCAAAGTCGGAAAGACCCAAAAGCTGCACCATTAACAATATTTTGTAAGTCACACTCACTCGTGGTCACTTCCCCCGAGGTGAAACTTTCGCTGAAAGTAGCAGTAAATGGGGGACCAGGTGCTTCAAGCTGTACGTTTCAACATCTATTTGTGTGGTTAAGGAATACATGTTTACTCTTAGTATTAAGTGATGTCGCTATTCAAAGAACATGGACCTTGTAAAGTACATGCCGACAGCAATAGCACATACTTAAATCAACTTTCATGGAATGGAGAGACCAATATGCTTTACATCGACCAACCTGTTCAAACAGGTATGTGATATCAGCAAAGCCCATCCCTTAATGTTAACAAAGATCGAAATTTAGGATTCAGTTATGATTTTATCAAGACGGGTACCATTGATGTTGCGGGGAATGTCGTTCTTGACAATTTTTCATCAAATCCGATCCCAAAACAAACACGGCACCTAAAAGTCGGCGCCTTCAGTAGCAATGATAAGAGTAATACTGCAAACAGTACGGCTGCCGCCGTTAGAAGTCTATGGACGTTCATTCAAATATGGGTCCGAGATTTCCCGGAGTACAAGACTAACAACAAAAAGGTAAGAAGATTTCATCTCGTTTGTGAGCACCGAAACTAAATTTATCTTTGCATTCCCTAGGTGAATATTTGGACTTCTTCATATGGCGGACATTATGCCCCAGCGTTGATCCGGTATGGTTTAAAAACGACCCAAGACAGTGAACTTGGGATTTCAAACACTACAGCCGTCAAGGTTCAGTTCGATACTCTTGGCATAACCAATGGCTGCGTGGACGCCTCGACGCAGATTCCATACTATCCAGAGCTCATGCATAATGCCAATTATACCTTTGATCCTATCAACGATACAACGTACAAACACGCAATGGCAGAGTTTTTCTCTCCCGATGGGTGTCTTTCGAAACTTCAAGCCTGTCATGCCGCAGTTCCCACGCCAGATTTTGGAAGCAATATGACAGCCAACGAAATCTGCCATTCAGCCAATATATATTGCGGCAGAAATGTAGTGCAGGCGGCAGTCCCGGAGCACATGAGTCTTTTCGATGTGGCTTTCTCTGACTCACAACTTTCGGATCCAACTTCAGAGACGTATCTTGGCTTCCTGAATCAAGCGCATGTCCAAAAAGCTTTGGGGGCTCCGATAAATTTCACTGCCAATGCTCCTGTTGTTGCAAAGGCGTTTTCCGAAACAGGTGACAATGCCAAGGGAGGTTTCTTGGAGGACTTGGGGTATTTACTAGACAATGGCGTGAGAGTAGCGATGGTTTACGGGGATCGCGATTTTGCTTGTAACTGTAAGTGATCAAAATACCAATGTATACCCCAGATACCTCATGCGCTTCCAAGTGACTGACTGCAGCTACTCCTTAGGGCTTGGCGGTGAGGCAATATCTCTTTCGATCAATCACACCCAGAGTGAATCTTTCCGCAAAGCTGGCTACGCTCCTCTGCTCCATTCTGGTGAATCAGTAGTCGCACAGGTTCGCCAAAATGGTAATCTATCTTTCACCCGAGTTCATGGAGCCGGCCATACCGTAAGCATCCAGCAACCAGAGATCACCTATGAAATATTTAAACGAGCCAATTCCGGGACGGACATTGCGACAGGTCTTATCAACATTTCTTCCATCAGCTGCGGAGCTGATAATTACGACGCCGAGTGCTACTCTACTACAGGCCCCGATACTAGTCGACACATGAAGTTAGAAAGACCGGATATGCCAGTACCTGCTTGCTACGAATTCAATCTTGGAGCTTGTACTGTGGAGCAGCGTACGGCCTACCTGGACGGTTCCGGAATTGTGAAGGATCACTTTCTTGTGGCGTTTGGGAATGGTAGGTGTAATCCTAATCCATTTTCCGCATGCCATAATGAGAATGATCAAGAAGAGGAGGGGGATGATATCAATTTCCAGGTCTCTCCTTTGGTTGAGAGTCGATGGTCTCTTGCGCCTTTGGTTATTGCGATTGTGATCTTTATGCTCTTCGCTTCTATTGTGTTTTTTCTGCTAGAAATGTTAGCTATTAGATAGAGGCGATCAAACTTTATCAAATAACTTGTTCTAGAAGGTTCACGCCATATAAACAAACAAACCATTCAGAAAAAGCATCATCATCATCATCATCATCATCATCATCATCATCATCATCATCATCATCATCATCATCATCATCATCATCATCATCATCATCATCATCATCATCATCATCATCATCATCATCATCATCATTTTGCCTCATTCTCATTTCATTCCGCACCAATCAATCAAGCTAGCAGTTCCACAGTTCCACGACCCCGCTTTCCCTACGGACACATCTCGCAGTCCTCTTTTTCCCCACAAACAAA
>JWJB01010773.1:0-13405 GCA_000812895.1 Rutstroemia sydowiana
GCGCCTTTGGTTCGGCGGTAGTTGAGATAGCTTCAGCACAGATAGCTGCAGATGATGGCTTGGAAACGGTGTCATACACGTATTTCAAATTATTGTTTGTGAAGTCTCGAATCTTTTGGCCAACTCCGGGCTCATTGTAATCAAACATCTCGTCGGCTCCACGACTCTTGAGTAGTTCGAAATGCCGTGAGCTAGCGGTCGTAATGACTTGTACGCCTGACCTATTGATGACCTATGAGCGCTCATTCAAAAGGAGCTAAATGTAATGCGTATACTAACAATTTTGCCAATTGGATTGCAACTGTTCCAGTCGCAGTACTCCCGCCATAGATGAGTAGTGGAAATGGGGTTTCCGCAGGTTGGGATGGAAACGGGAGCTTGAGTGTTCTATACATAGCCTGTGTCCACATTAGACACAACAATCAATCATCTACCCACCTAAAAGCTTGCAGTTGGATGTAAATTACCTGGCCGTTAGTAGCGATGCCGAGACCCAAAGTCGCAGCATCTTCCATACTCATAAACTTTGGGACTTTGCCAAATATACCGTCTTTCACAACGAGATATTCAGCGAAAGCTCCATCTTCTGGATTCAGGTAATTGGAGCCATGAACAAATCCCCAGATTTTGTCACCCTTTTTAACATCGGATTTAACCTCTGAGCCGATCTCAACAACGGTTCCTGAAAAGTCGCAGCCTGGCGAAAGTTCAAGGTTAGGTTGCTGGACTTTGGTATGTGAATTCAACGTGGAAGTAGATATTCTTACCCATAATAGTTCCAGCATTTCCGACCTCTTCAAGTGTCATCCAATCAGCTAGCAACGTTGGCATATTAGTTAATCATCAAAATGTTTCGGGGGGTGATATAAATACTTGGATTTAAAGCCACAGCAGCTACCTTGACTTTCACATAGTCTGGCCGAAGGGAAGGCTCCTTGACGTTATCAACTAATTTGGCAGTGCCTCCAACCCCTCTACTTGCTGAAGTCTGAACAACAATTGCTTTCATGATTGAGATTTGAGTTAGAAGTTAACAAGATGGATGATCGCTCGCTTTGAAGAGGTAAGAGTCTGCCAGAAAAATATCAAGTTCTTTTATGCCTGTCAATAACTGTATGCAGGGGCGAAATGGGGACTTTAATAAATGCTTGAATTAGTAATAAAGGTATAATCATTCATTGATGCGGTGTAGTAATAGGCCTTTATTGCCGAAAAATTAGGATATCAATTTTCTTGTGCCCGAATGTTGTTATACTATCCAATAGAATCTAGATCTATGTATAAATGACGATCGCACAAAGGCGTGTATTGATACTGATGATGTTATTCATCGTTTAAATCAGCCCCTCCCTGCATATGTTGGTAGTATGTCTCGGGAATATGACATGATAGCTAATCGAAGAAGTTATCTTTGAAATCCAAAGCCGAGACAATTTAGGAATTTGGGTACCTTATGCCGAGCGTTGCTTATAACAAAGACCCATTGTTGCAACATGCTATGCATATGGTGAGTATATCTAAAATCATTTTAAGTGATTATATTAAATTAAGGTATAGTTTCGTGGCATAAAAGAGATGCTTGCATTGCCGGCATACGATACGAATTATGAGTCCACCTTCACTGCAAGGTTGCTTAAAACAACAGTTGGTAGACTATCTTAGGGTGTAATTGCCTGGGATTTCTCCAACTGTTAGGAATGCAGTTTCAAGAGCAAGTTATATATCTGATACGCGAGATATATGTATTGGCATGAAGCGTGCGGCGTGAGCTAGTGCATTGCAATGCCAATTATGGGGCGAACTTTTTCGAAATGCTCGTCACAATGGCAGTTTTATTCAACTTTAACTCCCACGCAAGATCTGGGAGTGTATTATGCCGTGCCACATCACTTCCTCTTTCCATCCACCCCGCATGACGAAGAGGGGATTTCCAAGTCCGTGACTTCCTTCGAATCTCGGAAGAGTATGCGATTAGCTTTCAATTCCTACCTTTTTACAAGTAGGCGCATGCATCAAGGCATTGGTAGAGACGTGAGCACTTTTTACTGCAAGTTGAATCCAGCCTACATCTATCTAATCACACTTGAGTTCTGTTTGGCTTACTAGATACAGCCGAGAACTACATGCGCATCATCATCGTTATTGAAACGATAGAAATTGGGCTATTGAGCCGAAGATGTCATTTCAGAATAGTAGACAGTATGGCCCCTCATATGCAGAGCTAATTACACTGGTCTGCATGAGTGAGGAGTTCCTTGCCCTGCGAGTATTAAAAAGGGACTTACAATTGGGTTAGACTGTCATCTGCCCGATGACGTCTCGAATCCCTTCATAGGGTGGGGACTCTCGGGCAAAATCACAACTCCATCTGGTAACTGAACGCTTTCTGCAATCTAGATAGTGCCGATCGGCACAATTGGCGGAAAAGGCGGATATCACCTGAAAGGGGATGTTCTGCAAGGAGATGTAGCTAGCCATGCCGGAACGAAATGGATCACGATGCCAGAAAAACCGCCAGCTGGAGATGTGGTCTAGGCAGCTATGAGTATTCATATAAGAAGTCATAATCTATGTCTCCTCAGCCAATACTATCGGAGCAGGCTGCATTTTCTGATATAACCATGCCCGAGAAATTACATTCTCGTATCACCCAAAAAGTACAAAGCTCCTTGAATCTCTACAAGACCTTGTCCACAACTCGCATTACCACGCAGCTGGATTTCTCCCCCGTAATATCGTTGGTTAGGAAGCTACAGAAACCAACTATTGTGCAGTCGGCTTTCAACATGCATTTGGGTACCACCCCCACATTCTTGGACTTCCTGGTAAATCAATCGGTCTCGGTATGATTTCCGAGATGGTATTCTTAAATGAGATGTCCAACACGGAGGCGGTAGTTTTAAAGAAAGGGTCTGCATCTAAAGACCGAGGAAGAGTTTCTGCAATTGATTGACGTTGAAACTGTAAAATTGCTACTAATTCCATAAACGCAGCAACGCATCTTGCCAATTTTAGGATAGTAGGTATGCTTGCGGCTGAATATCGATGGACAACATAATGGCGTAGAAGAAAACGGCATGAAGCACAAATCAAAATGGTATCAAATATCACAGCGTGATATGTAGCCTGGATGTTCAGGAGAGTGCACTCCCAACTTTGGGATTAGCAATGTCGATGAGATTGATTCATCTATATCTAATGATCTTATGATATTGCTTATAAAATTGTATCTGTGACGCTCTTATGAAACGACGATGTTCCATAGCCTTTGGAAATCTTGATTTCGTACGCCAAACGCCAAACTTATGCTGCTTCCAAGGCATGCAACGACCAAACTCCCTCTCTCCCAAATCTAACTCGGTAAAACACATCAACATAATGAACCACCAACGCCCTATTTGAGTTCCAATATTTAAACTGTACCCTTGCCCTTCACCGATGGCTGCTTCTCATAAGCATTTGGGCTCCTTTTCCTCGCCTTCTCCTTTCCCTTTCCGTGGTCATGTCCGCAATCCTTTCCCTTTCCATGTCCAGTGGGCCGAGCACGTTCATCCTCATCGCCACTACTGCTATCATCACTATCGCTTTCGCTCTCATCGCTGGACTCATCGATAGGACGAGGGGCATGGTATATGCAACATACTATTCAACACAGCATTGTCAGCCATTTCTGATTTTCCTTGATTGCTATTGATCGAGAACGAAAGTGGGGAAAAACAAGTAGACAACGAACCTTTACTACTTTTCCTCCCCAGACCCTCATTATCCACTACATCCTCCGCCCACTGTATCGTTCTCCTCCTCCTGGGTGCGGGTCTTGCAGATGCATCTCTATTCTCAGTTCCATCGGCACCTCTCAGCCTTAATACAGGCTGTAGTATTTCCTGCAATCCTCCTACAGATGTCGTGGTTAAACTCCCCTGGCCTGGGTTGGCGGGTTGTGTTTGCATTTGCGCTTGCGAAGTCGAGTTTGACGAGGATGCCATTCTGGTCTATCGTGGTATATCTTCTTTACACTTGAAGAAAAGGCTGAAAGGATATGATTTATATGTATGTATGACGTAGGTAAACAGTTGAATTATAAGGAGGGGAAATCTGTTATCGGAGGCAGGTAATTTCCGAAAGAAGACGTCGATCTTGTATTGATTCGAGGTCGAAACTTGAGGATAGGAGTTCACACAGCTAATTCACAAATTTGTATCGGAAAGTCCTTTCAATTCTGGACTCCAGGATTGTGTATGTGCGTTGAATGATATTTGCTTCGCATTCGTTGATGGTAATGAAAGACTGAGTGAGTTTCTTGAGTCTCTAAATTCTCGACTTGGATACTCTATCTTCCTTCCACCAGATGTTTCTCTTTCCTGCGATTTCTCTCACTACTTGATTATAGTAGAATTGGAAACAAATGATTGAGATCTGCAGGGAAAAAGTCAGGTTGTTTATTATTTTGTTTGTTTGTTTGTTTCCTCAGGTATTCAGAAATCTCATGACAAAATAAAAATAAAAATCATCTGGGTACATTTATTTGCCCCACGTTTAAAGTTTTGTTGTTCAACGGTCGGGGTCAAGGTTGGCCGGCTCATTCAGCTCGTGGCTTATTCTTTGGTGGCTGAATAAATACGATATTGTAGCCAACCACAACCACCTTGGATCTAAAAGTGGTTATTTTAGGCCAAAGTAAAGATATGGTAAATGGCTAATGTTAGATATAAGAGTTGATCAGTTGGTAATAAGCTGATCATAAGATATCGTTGTCTTTCTCCAGGGTAAAGTGATCATTTCCTACAATCTTACGGATAGCTAAATCATAGTACAAGTATCCTCAGCTATCTAGCTATTGATTTTGAATCTGATGTTGAATTTCATGCTAAAAAAAAAGAGTAGCAAGATATAAGTCGCGCATATTTGCTTCGAAAATTGGTAAACTAATCGAATCAGCTGCTCTCAAATCGTGAATGTATGTGACGGTCGGAAGATGAGAGTTGTTATAATTCTTATTCTTTTTGGAACTAATGCTACACCATTTGAATCCCAACCCAATAATATTTACTCCTAAAAGTTTATCTACTTTATCTCATAATGCCATCAAATAGTTTAACATTATAGAATCAATCCCAGTATAAGCCCGGTCAATCCCCAGATCCCACCCGTGTCTAACCTTTTCCCTATTCCAGGAATATCCTTTTGCAAAACCAGCGTAGCACTAGCCCCCGCGCTCGAGCAACTTGCGGTGCCACATGCATATCCGCTTGGACAACAATCACCACCCACGCTTGCTGGACAGGACGACCATCCCGTAGCACACGTTCCAGTCGGAGTAGTCACAGTCCCTGCAGTCCCAACCGGCACAACTATTGTCTCTCCGCTGCTGATGATTGTAGTGGACGATGTAATTATACATGATGTTGTATCACAATTGAGCCCGGTCCGACAGCAACCTCCTTGATAATAGGCAGAGCATGCATAGAAACCGGTGGGGCATGTATCCGAACCTGTATTTGTTGCCGAGCCGGTGCCCGTTATTGTACTTGTGGTATCTCCTGTTGGACGGACGGGAACAACCCCTGACGCCGAGGTGGTTGTGCCAGTAGTGACCCCTGACGCCGACGTGGTTGTGCCAGTAGTGACCCCTGACGCCGACGTGGTTGTGTCCGTAGTGACCCCTGACGCTGACGTGGTTGTGTCCGTAGTGTCCGTAGTGTCCGTTGTTGAAATCTGCGAAACGGTGCTCAATGTGCTAGTGCTCAATATGCTAGAAGAACCTGATAATGAGGACTCTGTGCTTGTCAATGTAGTTGTCTCTAGTGCAGTTGTTGAAGAACCAACGACCGTGATAGTAGTAGTGATGGTCACTATAAGAGAAGAATCCAGAACGCATCCGACCGAAGCGCACACATAATTGGGTATACAGCAACCCCCACCTGTATCATCCGCACATGGTGTATTCGGAGAAGAGCAGCTTGAGATCGTTCCACTGCAGCTTCCTCCGTTGGGACAACATCCCACAGATCCCAAACCAGTATCTGTTATTTCAAAACAGGTTTCATCTGACGCACAGCAGCTATTAGGATACCCTATAGACGAGCAGCTGGCAGTTCCGGTGGGACATTGGAAATCTCGTTTCTCTAGTGCAGCCAAAGCAGCAGCTGAATCTCTTTCTCTTGCTGGAGAATATTGTTCTTTCCATTGTCTAGATTGACTTTCGGTATGCAGTGCAAATGGTGCACGAAACGATACCTGCGTGGATAGATTTGCCAGCAACCTAATATCTTCCTTTAGATCTCTAGGACGTAGAGAGCTGCTATCTCTTTCTTCCATGGTGTTTGATTGTGTATTTTCTCCGTATTGCCAATATTCAAAAAAGAATTTTTCTCCCTCATCCACACTCATCTTCATGACTCCTACCGGAATCATCGTATCCCCACTGTCTTCCCTCTTTACTTTCTCGTTGTCATCTGTGCTCGTCGAGCTGTGGATCCATTCTCTGGCCAATGCAACAACATCGCGGGGCCATTGCGCCGATGTTCGACTTCCATCAACAGCTGTGGCTAAATTTGTTTGTGAGGCAAGTAACAATAAAACCGAAGTCGGGAGACTTAATATCGTCAAATGTAGTCGCATCTCGTAGCTTTCCAAGTTGATTTAATATTTAAATGCGATTTTGACAGTAAGCAGGGGCCACCAATATCAAATACCAGGATTAGCTTCTAAATGCATTAGCAACACCTATAGGCGAATCAGTGTGTAGTGAATATATACAATGAGCGTAAAATCGTGATAACAATGAGTAGAAGAAGATTTTTCTTTTATCTTGAAAGACCTTTCCAGATTTACCTTGGAAAGAAAATGGGAAACGGGGCTGGGAAGTACAACCAACATACGCAGTTATCATAAAGTAGGTTAAATCTCAGGTGGCTGGGATCTTATCACCTTACCAGGTAACGATGGACGTCTCGGCCATTGGTGACTTAACATGATGAGAAAGTCAAAGCATCAATAGATGACTTGGCAGTTTAACGTCACGACTTATTACTAGCATTGCTGCTATGGTGATATGTACGTGCGTGCAGTCAAACTTATAAATAATGTGAAGCCCGGTAAAATCGCGATCGCGAATGCACGTGACCACTTTCCGCGTAGCGCGTCCAGGCTGCTTCCTGCCGGCTTGATATATTGGAAGTAGAATGGAAGTAGAATGGAAGTAATAATATGCACTCACGACTTACAATCTGAGCATTCTGATGATATCAAATAACTAGAATGGCACGCACCGATGAAGCTGAAGCATTCTACCACGCAGTCTACAGCGCAATCCAAGAAATCCCATATGGAAAAGTAACAAGCTATGGCCACATAGCGCGATTGATAGGCACTCGTGAGCTTGAGATCTTCTTCTTTTTTTCTCTTAGCTGGGTACATTTTGATCGACTAATTCTTTTATCTCAAATCAATAGCACAACGACCTCGCCAGGTTGGGGTGTGTCTAAAGCATCTCCCGTCCGACCCTACCCAGCAATTTCACAATGGCAATGTACCATGGCAGAGAGTGATCAATACCAAGGGAATGATCTCGCCTAGGTATTATGATATTTCAATTCTTATCTACAACATGATGATTTTAACATAATAAATAGGAACCCGGCAGGAGCTCAAAACCAGGCGCAAACTCTCCGTACAGAAGGTGTGACTGTTAGCACCGGATCATTGGGTGAATTCAAGGTGGATCTAGTGGAGTATGGATGGTTTCCGCGGCAGCTACCTAGCGAAGAGGCGGCTGGATTGGATCCTCCCATATATTCAGATGATGAGGAAGTAGACTAAACGAATGCCACTCATATTGTGCAATGATCATGCTTCTTAGCAACGCACTGCCTTTAGGGTGCTAATACATCTTTGCTCAATTGAGGATATTGGGAGCAAATGCGAAAACAGACACCGCTAATCATCAATTTGGCGAGGTGACCACCTGTTATTTACATAGGAAGAATGAGGATTGGATTTTGTATTAAATATCAAGGTAGGAGTCGTCCATCTTTTGGATATCAGAGCCGTGTGAAACCGGGAATATCTTGCAGGACAGACAACTGAGTGCCAAAACTTTAAGATCTATATTTATTGCATCTATGCGTCATCCATCTAATAGTTTGCTGGGTTCTATTATTTTTTTGTCAATACTTCCAAGTCACTTTTTCATCATCTAAAATCCATCAACCTTTATCCCCCTTTCCTTCTCTCCCTTTAGCCTCTCCTGATTCGCTTGCACCCACCAAACGTGCGTCTCATCCTTTCCGATGAAGTTTCCTTGCTCATCCATCTCATCCCACGGCTTTGGTGCAAGAATATAATGAACGTTCTTCACTTTATCCTCTTGCCAGATCTGCGGATGTACTCCTTCCCATCTCAACGTCTTTAACGCGTTATAAATGTAAGGGAGGGGCACCCAACGGTCCTTGAATAGGTCGGCAAGCAGAGATTGATCTGCGAAATCGAGGTTGATGGGTGCATCGGAGTTTAGGTAGTCTAGGATTGCTTGGTAAATAGACGATGAGGGGTTGACCACTTGAAGGCCGCCGTTCATAAAGCCCATTGGGGAGGCATTGCAGGCCGGGCCAGTAGTTTGAGCGACATCTGGAGTGTTGTGCTGAGAGGTGAAGGCGCAGTTTTCAGGTACCCTTTAATTATCTGTCAATTATGTGGTTTGAAATGTATAGAGGTGAAAACTTACCAATCAACAGGATAATGCTTCTTCTTTAGAGGATTGCATACGCATGCATGTCCTGCGGCGAAAACCCTGTTACCACGTCCTCCTTCTTCTGGCGCATCCAACTTCAGATCCATCAACTCATCCATATTCTGTGTAACTAACATATCGCTATCCAATTGAACCACTCTTTCATATTCAACTAAACTGAAGGGAGCGAGTTTACTCCAGCAATCATAGAATCGAGGGTCATTAGAATAATCCTTTCCGGCCTTTGGTAGCAAGTACTCAATACGTTGCTTGGGGATTCCACGGGCTTCCAGAGCAGCATGTCCCTCTGGTGGGAAAGCATCGGTGTAAAGAGCGACGAGAGGATATTTTGAGTTATGTTTTTTGAGGGAGTAGTCGAGTGTTAGGAGACCAGACAAGTAGGCAGTATTTGTGATGAGGGTCGTCCAGACTGGAGAAAAGGAAGTATTAGTTACGGTTCGTAATACATATAAAATGAGAGTATTGGAGGGGTGATGGAAGTTAACTTACCCTTCTTGGATTCAGTAACTCTCTCGTTGTTCGTCATTTTCCTGAAATGATATATGTATATGATGTGAAATGTGAAAAGAAGTATACACTGATGTATGAATTAAGTCTTCTATATATAGAGAGAGAGATATTATTGAATCAATATAGTTTAGTAAGTTAAAGGAGATGTATGTTCTAAGAGAAGAAAACAAGTCGTGGTTAAATTATTGGATTAGATTTCCTTTTTATAAATTGATCACATCGGATCTAAAAGCCAAGTTGGCAAAATTGCCAAGGGGGTGAACGCGTAAAGTTTACTCATATTTGAACTGATATACCTTGACCTTGGTAGAATAGCTTCATGCATCTTTTCATATTCACATTATACCCACTTGTATTTGTTTGAAATGATTTTTTATTATTATTTGATGATACTGAGAATGTTTCATGACAGTTTATTTGGACCGAGAATTATTGAAGCTCTCCTCTATTCCCCCCACTTCTAACTTTCAATCATGTCCCTCGAACCCCTCATCAACTACCTAGTTAACTACTGTACCTAGGGTAGGTAGAAGTACCCCTAGTATCCATGCTTACCTACCTAGTAATGCCTTTTCATCCTAGCTTTTCCTTACGTTGGCTATACTTTATAGAGTCATATCTAAAAAGCTTAAAAATCCGAACAAATTATTGGATTGATAAGGTATATAAGGTATATAAGGTATATAAGGTATAAAAAATAACATACTTCCGTATCTTATCGGATAATAATTACTGGTATATAATCCGATAGCGCAGTAAGAAAACCCCTCCCTCTTTGAACCTTCCCTCCTTGAACCTTTCTACGGACAGCTTTGCTTTGAAATAACCAGGTTGAAGAGTACCTACCTAGGTACATATAATACAGTATGGTTACACTACGTACATACCTGTAATCTTGAAGCTTCAACTCGTCATCATATACAAAATATCCATCATCTATTATGGTCAAGCAATAGATAGAGTCATCGTTTCACTCTCATTTTGAAAGAACCCACCGTCCGAACATACAACATATTTTACATTTTATACATTCTCTATACTGTACTGTAATTCGTTTATCTATTGTATAAATTTATAATTTTCTAAATTTAAGGTTCTTTTTCTGCGACAACACAATATCTATGATTGCTATTTAGTCGTTTCAGAGACCATTAATCAGCCTAGGAGTTTATATATAATATTTTTTTCCTAATGTTCATAAAACCGTTTTTATGAATTGAGCCTGCAACAATGGCCACGACAAAATCCACTGCGACTGGGGGATTGTCGCAGATAGGGGAGAAGAATGAAAAAGTAGTGGAGAAAAGACAAGAAACAAAAAATTATAGAGGTTTTGTAGCAGGCGTCTTTTCAGGAGTATCAAAACTTACAGGTGAGTGGTTATATATTTTGATATTTTGAGTAATTGGAGCCGAGCGGGTCTTGCTTGTATGGCTTTTCTAATTGAATGGCTTATATCTGATCTGAAAATAGTTTTGAGATGCTAACATACTGCATCTATAGTTGGCCATCCATTCGATACTATCAAAGTACGACTGCAGACTTCAGATGCCACTCGATTCAACGGTCCTCTCCAATGTCTTCTCCAAACGATTAGCAAAGAAGGGTTCGCTGGTCTATATAAAGGTGCTACACCACCTCTCGTAGGATGGATGTTCATGGACAGCGTTATGCTTGGCTCTTTGACATTCTATCGTAAATTTTTACATCAAACTCTTTTCAATCCTGAACGGATGTCTGCCTCACCATCCAGCTTCGCCCAGCGTGAATTGCCACTTCCAGATGATCAGATTCACAAATTGCCATCAATCGGGCACGCGATGGCTGGTGTATTAGCTGGTGCTACTGTAAGTTTTATTGCGGCGCCAGTTGAACATCTTAAAGCTCGACTGCAAATTCAATACTCGAGTAAGAAGTCTGAGAGATTATACACTGGACCGATTGATGCCGCAAAGAAAATCTATCGTTATCACGGCATTCCTGGGTTGTACCATGGGTTATCAGCTACATTATTTTTCCGAAGCTTCTTTTTCTTTTGGTGGGGAAGTTATGATGTCTTCACTCGACTTTTGTCTGAGAAAACTCAACTCAGTACCCCGGCCATTAATTTTTGGGCAGGAGGCTTAAGTGCACAGGTCTTCTGGATGACGTCTTACCCATCTGATGTAGTCAAACAAAGAATCATGACGGATCCTCTAGCCGGAGGTCTGAATGATGGAGTTCAGAGGTTTCCAAAGTGGAAAGATGCGGCGAGGGCTGTTTATCAGGAGAATGGGTGGAGAGGATTCTGGAGAGGATTCTTGCCTTGCTTCTTGCGTGCATTCCCAGCTAATGCTGTTGCTTTAGTAGCGTTTGAAGGGGTGATGAGAACTCTTCCTTAGTTCTGCGGCGTAAGACCTATGGCTTTAGTCGTGGGGAAGAATTTCTGTGCAAGACACGTGTATACAGGCATTGCCAAGGCGTTGGTCAATTTCTTTTTCTCATACTCGGAACGATATTAGATAGATTCATCACGAGGCCGAGAAAAGGATAGACGGGTGGAAACATTAGAAAAACTCAACTCCATATAATTAGAACGATAAAACTTGACTGTATTTTCGTATGCTTGAGTGCCATACGGATGATCAGATGATATTATTACTCGAGAACGCTTGAGATCCCTGAGATGAATGTTGGCAGGGTATCATGACTTTTATAATCACAGTATCCAGCTCAACCCAACGCCATGCACGCGTGCAATGCTTCCCTGTACACCATGTATCAAAATCCAAAGGAGGCGCATCCAAACATGTAAACGCTCCCAATCCATTTCCGTCCCAACCACACGTGAATTCAATATGTTACAATCAGGCAAATTACATCATCCCATCGGCCTGCACCAACCATGCTTTGGCCAAATCCTTCGCCAATCCCAGTCTTAGAATCCTCAACACGTCTTTGGCTTCCATGCCAGCTCTAATCTCCCGTCTCCAATCCCATCCTCTCTTGATATTCCCCTTAGTCAACGTCCCACTATTCGCTAAGCTTCTACCCAAACGTGATGCAGCCATAGAACTTCCTACCATTGAATAACTTCCACTTAAGCTCGAGGAGGACTTCTCCAACAGGCTGTTGGGCGTTGAGCCCTTAAGACCTGAAGCCGATGCAATGACAGCCTGCATGAAATCACTGCACACTTTATAGACGCGCTGACCGACGCATTCGATATCTTCGATTGTGCGGAGTAGAGTGTCGATTTGGTTCGCAGAGAGGAGGAAACCAGGCTGGTTTACGAACGGCATGGCTTCGCCTAGAAGGGCGAGTAGATAATCGACTGGAATGACGGCGCCACGGTCTTCGTCGTAAAGACCGCCGCGAATATTGTCATCGGAGCTGACAATCACAGCCAGTAGGGCATTGGCCGCTTCTGCTTTGCGAGCCATGGCACCCATGGAGGGCTTAGTGCCGGGTGATAGATAAAGTTCCTCGTCACGAAGGGCGTAGAATTTCCGTAAGGTTGCGTAACCGCTCAGTGATGTGTGGACTAATGAGGCAGCTTCAGTGTCCATGCTAGACATATGGTCGAAAGCATCTTTGGGAGAGGTGAGGAGGCGTTTGAGATGAGCGTCTAATTCTGATTCGGGAGGATAGGCGGTAGATTCGACTAAGCAAAAAGTGATCAGAGTGTCAAGCACGTCTTTTACCATGGCAGTGTCATGAGCTAGAGCATAATACCACAAAGCCTCGCCATAAGACTTGGTTTCTTTTGCAAGGTATTGGGCATATTTCTGTGATAGTTAGTTTTCCATGATGTTAAGGCATATTGTTTGCTTTGTACTTACCATAGCAACAGTCTCGGCTTTGTTGGCCATGCCAAGGTCATTGAGTAACTTCCATAATTTATCGACAACGTCAGATGAATCTAGGGATATTTGTTTAACAATATCTTGAACCATTTGCTCGGATGCCTCTATCGAATCGAGTCTACCCAAGACAGCAATTGCCAACTCCCAGCCATCCTTTGTAGTTTCCTTCTGGTCAACCACAGCGGAGAAGCTGGGCACTGCCAATAAGCCTTTTGAGTAGGCAATTAGAGTAGTATCCTTAGCGCTATCTGGTTTTTCCGAGTCAAACGCCCCGAGAACATCCATCATTTCTTGGTCA
>JWJB01010774.1:0-13270 GCA_000812895.1 Rutstroemia sydowiana
TGCACATCTACATACCCGCCATACCGCTCTTACGGCCCATACTTTAGCTGGGCGGCTGGCTTATCTTAGAGATTACGATATGAGTACCGAGATTCGACTACCGAGATTCCACTTACCGGGACGGAACTTTCGTCCATTCGTTTCCTACACATTCACTCTGATTTCACTCACTCTGGTAAAATTTACTCCATCTACTTCCACACCCGCTTTCCACTCACTTCTAGCTCTCACTCAAACATCAGTATGGGGAGAATGTGTATATAAGCTCGTCCAATCTACAAAGTATTGAAGAAATCAAACATACGGAACACGGTGAAACTATTTGCAACATGTTCTGGCAGCAAGCAAATCCGGGGTGCATTTAGGAATGGTGATAGGAAAGGTGAGGAAAGTGGGTAGAATAGTAAGAGTGTGTGTTTATCCGGTTGGAGTTTAAAATCAGGAACTTATGAAATGGGGTAACGATTATCGAGAAGTAACAGCAAGAATGGCTCTCATCTCATCTTATCGGATTGCTTTGGTTTCCAACGGCAAACTTTCCTCTTAAGTAAATGACAATAACGTTTTAACTTATATCTTACGACAGCAAGAATGAGAAGGGAAACCTAGTTTTCAGATGACTTTTGCAAAATAAGATGGATTTTCATATAATGAAAAGGATTTGGGCTCGAGCTTAATACGAACTATTCGCGACCGATGGCAGTTCGCTTCCATCAAATTGATCGTCAAAACCCGGGCATTACTTTATTTTGCAGTTAGTATAAGATGGTGACAGGAGGCTTATATACCTTTTGAGAACGCGCTAGAAGTGAGTGGAAAGCGGGTGTGGAAGTAGATGGAGTAAATTTTACCAGAGTGAGTGAAATCAGAGTGAATGTGTAGGAAACGAATGGACGAAAGTTCCGTCCCGGTAAGTGGAATCTCGGTAGTCGAATCTCGGTACTCATATCGTAATCTCTAAGATAAGCCAGCCGCCCAGCTAAAGTATGGGCCGTAAGAGCGGTATGGCGGGTATGTAGATGTGCAACAAAACTACCTTTGAAGGGAATATAGACTGTACAGGCCGTATGGGCGCTATGGGCGGTACGTAGACGTGCAACAAAAACAATTTAAAGCAGGTATGGGCCGTATAGGCCGCGCAGGCGGTGTTTAGATATGCAACAAAACTCTATTCAAGTGAATGAAGGCTGTATAGGCCGTACAGTCCATATAGTCCGTATACGTAGGGGCCGTATGGCCGGTACGTAGATATGCAACAGAATTATATAAAATTAAGCAGAGGCTGTACAGGCCGTCAGGGCGGTAATCAGATGTGCAACAAAACCCTATCCAAGTCAATCTGGCCTGTACAGGCCGTATGGGCGGCATGGGCGGTATGCAGACGTGCAACAAAACGAATATTTTAAGGTATAGATATATCGGACGAGATATCTAGATTCTTACGTCATTTACTGTATGGATAGTGAATATCACTTTACTCACTTTTCACCTTTTACTACTTGAAGATGAGTTTGGATTGGGATGTATAAGGATTGGAATCTAGTGAATTGGAAAAGGTAATAAGGAAAGATGAGGGGTAGGAGTTATGGTTTAATGGTGGGGCGGAGTTGGGTTGAGAAGCGGCGGGATGTTGTATTTAAACCCCTCCTATTCTGCGGGATGTGCGGTTAGGCAAATTCAAACAAGACGTAAGATACAATTAGAGGCACAATCAGGCATTCCATCTTATAAATATCTTCCGATAGACTTATTTTTATGGATCAGGTCCTCAACATCAAGTTGCTATATCTTCGAGGCTGCGACATTGTTTTCCACGTCTGGGGCTTCTACGATATTAGATGGGCGAGGATATTTTGGTGGATTTTGTGCCGGTATGCTCTGGTTTCGGAGTAGGTTCGTATTAAAATTGCTATAGTATGAGATTTAACAATGATGCTGCAAAACGACAACAGGTAACACTTGATAGATGCATTTAGTGTTGTCAAAAGCAGAGTTTAATTCTCACCAAGCTCTAAATTATTTGTACCGGATGGAGGCAGTGTCAAGTTATCTTCCGAAAAGAAAAGAAAAATAGACTTGAAGGACTACCTTCAAGAAAGCTACACTCTTTGCCTGTTGGAGGAATGTGCCACACATGTGATGACTGCCATTCCCGCTTCAATCCCTTGTGGTCGATCCACTTATCGAAATTTGATACAGATAGTGGTCGAATGAAAGGAAAGGTGTGCTCTTTTATAGTCTTCAGGTATCCATCAGCGCAGTGAGCTTTTTGTTTTATAAATAGACTAACTTGGCTTGTCTGAGTAGTAGATTATGATGTATAGCGATATTGTGTGTATGGCATAAGAAGGGGAAAGTTTATAGTGGACTTTTAATTGCATATCTGGAGATCTATATAAGTGTTCGAAGAAAGCGTGTTGGATTCTAGTATAGAGTCAGATCCTTCAAGCTTAATTTGTTTTTCGCGGCATTTCTCCTAGAGATAGTCCTTACGATGTGCCATTTTCAGCTTCAGCTTGGCGTATGTCTTTATTCACTTATTTTCTATGCCTCGTTCCATTCCCAATTGTTTCATCCCATAGTAGCCCCGATTCCCGAACGACAACAAAACGTTGATCTTGAAAAGTGATAGCAGTGATATCCTTCTATTCCATTATTTCGTATCCAGCTCTCAACGATATCTCATCTTGCTACTGTGGATGGGAACTCGAGCCTCCGAGCCAGTTCACCGTAAGGTCCTTTGGCTTCTTCGCATTCCATACTCAACTACTCTCTTATACGCATATACTTACCTTAAATATATGTGATTATCTAGGATCGGTTCTGGACAGTGCGGAGTTAGGGTCGTTGATTGGTTAGATAATGATGTTAGTGAAAAGCTACAAGTGCTCCTATCATCATTCACTCACCATGAGCTCCTCTCGCTAGCGTCTTCACGGGTCTTCAAAACAGTGGGAGAGCTGAACCACCTTTGGAAGGCATTAACTAAAGTTTCAAGGATGAAAGAAGATGCAAAATAAGCTTTAGACAGCACCACGCTGCCATTCGTGAGATCCGATAGCTACATGTTGTAGACAGTAAGTTTGTGCGGATCGATCGTGTTGGATTTGAAAGCTGCGCGCTGCAGTGGATGAAGTGAAAAGGAAGAAAGTAAGTAAAGGATGTAGATAAATTTCCGATGACAATAACGGCGAGACGAGGAGACAAGTGAACAGAAACAGCAAAGCGGGAGAAGAGCTTTTGTAGTTTCCAAATAATGATAGATTAATCTACTGGCTTCCGCACTTAGCAAATGTTGTATCGACGAAGAAAGAAGAGATGTTGTGCTTACTAGTATCTGAAAAACCACAATTAGAACGACTTTTAAGAGTTTCACGGCTCTAAGACGGTAGATCTGGATCATAGTTCACGAAAGTACCTTTTGGGAATTCAGGATCGATTAGAACCCCGAAATATGATAAATGCGATCAAAATACCAAACCAAAATCCGCGGCTATATTAGTTTATCCATAAATTTTTGTTTGAATCAAGTAAGGAGCAGCTTCCCAAAACTTTTTGAATGTGATCTGAGACTACGTGGATTACTGACTGACAACTTGACCTCTACCTCTTGTCTCAGTGGGCTCGCCGTCCTTTATTATTTCAAGGTACGGGTTTGTCCTGTAGGTGGTATAGAAGGGGTGTAATGGGCTTTTTATCTTCAAGGAATCCAACGCTAGACAATGGGATTAGTATCATGGTAGGAGGGACGGAGCGGGGCAAGTGAGTCAGGTGAGATACTAGGGTGATGGGGGCATGATATGTTCTGTGGTTAGTGAATACCTGACGAACTGTACTGATGACATACATGATCTTTCTAGCAAAATGGTTCCATATAAACTACTGGTATCCCAAACTCTGTATATAAAAGGACTCTCATTTACCAGTTTTTAAAGGCCAACAAACTAAGCAAGTGAGCAAGATCGGCCACGACGTTAGGAAACTTTTGCTGCTGTTTTGATATTGACTTTCTATTGGGGTAGCTGACGTGGGTTATCAAATGTAGAACGACGGCGCTGGGAACTCGGCGATTATAAATTGATCGGAGTAAAATGAAATGGAAATAGAAGAGATCGGACGAGAAATATAGCAATATAAAGATGAATCAGCTGAAGCTGAGATGAGAACAAGACGCAATAACAATCACCAACAATGACAACCGCCACCAAATTACTCTCTCCATGGACTCGCAATATCCAGCACTCTCGAGCCCATGCATGAACAACAGCATCACTCACTAACCCCAAAGAGCTAAGCCAGTTTCCTTTCCCATGGATTTCTCTTTCAAAGCATCCAGAGTTTGGATTCCAAACCTGCTCATTGCTCGTCTATAACAGGGAAGATGTTGTATCTTTATATCGAAAGCCCTAGGCATTATCCACAAACAAGAGATAGAGTATAAGAAGATGGGGCAGATTTGTGTATGGGTATGGTGTGCTATGGGGAGATTATCGATGATGTGATTGGTTAGGAAATGGTGAAGTGAACGGCGACTGTTGATGAGTGGTATGCATAGTTCACCTAAGAACCCATGATCGCAGAGGTTAGGTATGCTTGAATTCACTTCCCATTTCCTCACCCAATCCCGTCATCGTGTCTCTTCCCTCCCTCCATTAGTATGAAGACCGCACCCAAAATTCAAATAAGTCTATATAAACTCCTCTAACATTCCATGTGGTGCGATGATCCCAAGCATGCGAACAATCCCGAGAACCAAGCCAAATTGGCATTTGTGGTGCTTCTTAGAATTAGCAAGCCCTTGTAAACCCAAAAGCTAGTCGAACAAGATGAAGCACATGATCTAAGGAGGGTTTGGATATCAGAAATAAGGATTGTCATCTGGAATTACTAGAATCCTTTACCTTCGTAATTAAAATTTAGATCGGAACACTGGTCTCAACTTTACTAACTAATGACTACCGATTCTGGTCAAACAGCAACCAGAAAAATAAAGAAACGATAACAGCGAACATCAAGAAAGAATAAATAGAGGAGAAACCAACAACAATCATGGGATAGGATAAATTAACTTTTCAGAAACTTCCACACGCCTGTCGCGAATTGCTCCACCAAGGTTCGTCAAAAGCAATACAAAGCTTTCACATTTATCGATTCCAACTTGGATGTTTCTTGGGTATCCGGCTACAAAATTAACATGGCGATGGTTCAGCTCGCATACACATACTTATATAGAACAGTAGTCGGCAACCGGGGAAAGCTGCAGGCTTAACTGCCCATGCAGACGGTATTCACTTCCCATCCACTCGATCACTCTCAATCACACTTCCCCTAACCAAACATATGTCGTCACACCCCCCACTCACCTCAATTACAAGTCCTTTAGATTCAGGTTGAAGTCTATATAAAGCTCCACGCCCATTACTCATGGGCCATTAGAGAGAACTCAAGCTCTTCGCTGAGCTCCTTTACGGTGCTAGTGGAACACTCACTATTCTATATTTGTGGTTACGGTCGGGCTGAAATTATCGATACAACTTACCTCCAGGTTATGCATACCTTCATTCTTCGATGTCGTTTGATTACACTGAATGAGGTTAATTTGTCGTGAAGCTGTATATGAGAAATCAGATGTAAACTGCACAAGAGACGAATAGTAAATGATAACAGCAGTATAAGATGAGAGATGGCAATATCATTCAGATATATTGGACGAAAAAGAAGAAAGGAAAGGAAGGGACAAAGAGAGGGAGAAGCATAAGGTTGAATGGGTACAGTACAGTACAGTGCAGTGCAGTGCAGTAGGGTAGAGTAGAGCTTTTAGGGCCTCTTTAGAACTCACTGGGGCAGGCAATGTTCCAACTTTCTGACACAACTCACAAACTTGATTTCGTATTTCCGAAAGTTATGACAAGTCCGCCTTCGGGGTTTTAATAGAACGAACCCAAGACATAAACATACATACAAAGTAATGGAGATAAGAGGTGCTCAATTTGAAGTATGTCATCTATTCATCTATTGTATAACCTAAGTGAACTTATCCAAATACATTATTTCCCCCCATCCAATCCAATCCAATTGTCCCTCCATCGCAATGAATAAATAGGTATGTACAATGCGCCATTCTCCCGCTCCAAACCCCACTCAGCTATATCAAATGAAACCCACTCCCTATCCATCCCCTCTACCTCTGCTTATGTCTATTCATTAATCTCAACCCCACAAATGCAATAACTCTATAAGCCGCTCCCAATGCAAGTAGAACCAACATATCCTCGTTGAAAGATCCCAAATTATATCCCACGGCAGTCTTAGCCGTATCAATATCATATAGATATCTGAGGGGCTCAATATTGCGGTCAAAATACGCCTCAGCCAACCATGTACCAGGCATGGTTCTCCAAAGCCATGTCATATGCCACTGTGAAACTTTCTTCATCGTAGGCGACATACCGTTCAAGACACCTACGATGAGCGATGCCAAGACCGAGAGCAATGGACCATCCTCTCGTCGTACCACCATCGACACACAAGATGCAAGGCCGTAGATACACCAGAAATAGAGAAGATTGGCGGCAAAGATATCACCCCATCCGATAGTAGGTGTGGTCAAAACTGCAAATGTCACTGTGAAGTGGAAGTTTGCAAGCAACATACGTGGAATCGTGGAGATGACTTTTCCGGTATAGTAAGCGAATCGATTGTGTCCAGCTGCGGCTTCTCTCCAGAAAACCAACTTTTCCTCGCCGAATATCTTGACACCTGGCGCGGAGGCAGTAAGACCGATGGCAAGACCGGCAAGTAGTGCCATTTGTGGAACGGATGAGTAGTCGACGCTAGCAGAGATCAGTTCGTAGGGCTCATTGAAGATACCGCGGAAGTTGAGACCCTTTTCGTTTAGCTCAGCAAGGCCAATCAAGCCACCTGCTGCAGCTCCAACGCCGATCTCGAAGAAGAAGGAATCCTTCAGTCGCCATTGTTGCACCAGGGAACGCATAAAACAGAAGTAGATTTGCTTGTACCAGTATGTGCCGCGAGTCTTGATAGTCTTTTGTAGAGCAAATGATTCGGCGGGGGAAATACCATTTTTCAATTCAGATGAGTCGATTGATCGAGGGCGTTCTTGCCAGTACTCGATAAGAGGCTGGATACTGGCATCTCCGTGTTTCTTGTAGAGTCGTCCTTCACCGGCGATGATATCACCCATGACATCGGAGGGATTACCTTGAGAAGGAAACTTGAATCCTTGACGTTCAAAATGTGGTTTCATGTTAACTTGAGGGCCAATGAAGATCATGCGACCGGCACCGAGGAGAACGAGACTGTCGAGGGATTCGAAAATTTCTTGGCGGGGTTGATGGATGATAGTTACGATGGTCATACCGAGTCGGGAAAGAGCTTTCAAGGTTTTCATGATGGAATTTGCGGCTGTAGCGTCAAGACCAGATGTTGGTTCGTCGAGGAAAAGAGCCATGGGTGCAGCTGCAAGCTCCATACCAATACTGACTCTCTTTCTTTGACCTCCTGAAATGACGGGTGCTGCAGTACTTCCAACCAAGGAATCCTTAACGTGAGCAAGTTGTAAGCAATTAATGAGAATATCGACATGGTTCTGGATCTCCCTTTCGGACCATGTACAAGGAAGTCTAATTCGTGCCGAATGAAGAATGTTTTCGCGAACAGTAAGTTCCGCAAGAACAATATCATCTTGTGGGACATAACCAATGATTTTCTTGTACCTAAATTAAGATTAGTTGGTGTTCCTGCTGCAAATGATGAAACAGCCAAGATAAGCTTACTTTTTGATGTTGCCAGCCACACCGTTAACCTTGGTGACGCCACCAGTGTTCTCAGTTTTACCCATTAAGACATTAACAAAAGTAGCTATGAAATGTTAGCTTCGAAATCCCAAACGAATCGAAAAAAAAAAGGCTTACATTTTCCCGCTCCAGATGCACCCATTACTCCCCACAAGCTACCAGCCTCAATCGTGCCAGACACATTCTGAAGAATTGGTTTCTTGGCCGCCGGAGGGTGGAATTTCAAGTCCTCGAACTCGAAAGTAAGACCGAATTTTGTTGCGCCCATACACTTGGAAAGTGATTGCACAAACAATTGCAAATCCGTACTCATCGATTCAACATCTTCTCCTTCGCCATCATATATGTTTGTCTCTTCCATGCCTTCCTCCAAAATTCCAAATTCTTCGAATCCAGTTGGTCGTTTTCGGAGATGCATAATTCGTTCTTCCATTTCGACATCGTTTACTTCCCTTGCCGCTGCCAATTGATCATCGTGTATCTCAGTGTATTCTTTGTGTCGGAATCGTCCTGGTTGTGTATATGTTTGCCTGTTTGATCTCTTTTCTTTCCTGCCGAATCCAACCTTGTCGCCATATCTCTCCTTGAGAAAGCCGGCAAGCACTATTCCAACCAGGAAAATATCCATTATAATCATAACCACCAATGGTGCAAATGATCTGTCGACGCTGGTTCCTTCAGGACAAACTGAACCGACTGAGCACTTCGTAGGTTCGTAGGATCCTTGGCGGCAGAAAGATCCTGAGGGGCATTTGTGCTGCTCCTTTCCTCCTGGAGGACAGTAGTATCCTGTCTGGCATACCGAAGGCTCGAAAGTTCCTTGTGCCGGTATACAGGTACCCCCCGATAATCGTACTTCGGCACATGCTACCACTGGAGGACAATATTGTGGAAGAAATGTTTCGTTGTTATTCGGGCCTAGAAGCAATCATGTCAGCTCTTTCTCCCCCCTCCAGTGATTTTTTGAGGACCTACAGTAAAAGCCGTTTGGACATCCAATGCTTCCCCAAGAAGTTGCATTCTGAATGAAGATTGCATCCTCACCCGAAAGACAAGTTGAATTGGACATAATTATGAAATTATTGTACAGAGAAAGCTCTCCTTCTCCTACCCACAAAGACAATTGTAAAGAAAAAAAGATGTGATATGACTTGGAGGAAAGAACCCATTTAGGTAGCAAGTTAAGAGATTAGACTTACACATGCATGTACCTCTTTGCTGTTTATATTGGATTCCCTCAATCAACCTAATCCTATTTCTAGGTAGCTTATGTGATCTTGTAAGATTAACAGGCAATAAGCAACAAGGCTCCATACTGACATTACCAGCCTAAGCCTTGCTGGCATGCTGCACCTGCGGATTCTGCGCCGCCTAGCCACATGGGTTCCAATTTTAATTCACTTCTTAAGTGGGTTCGACTCAGCCCGCTGGACCCTAAACTCGGGTAAATTGGGTCGATTTTCATCAATGGGGAATCATCGCTGATGTTTATATTCCTTTGTAGAAAGCTTCGCGTATAAAATACCCAAATGCGAGATGAAGCTTTTCTTTCCTAGACTCAAAAGTTTATTATATGTAAAGTATTTGCAATACGTTTCAATTACTGTATATATCAATCAAATATCAAGCTTTTATACCAAATTTGACTCGTTTACCAGATTTATCTCGCTTACCAAAATGCACCCCGCTATGCTCGTACCATAGATGATAAAACAAACATCGTGAATGATTAATGGGGGGAATAATCCGTTCTCGTGTCTCTAGATCTTTATTTATGTTTATTATTGTAATATTAGCCGCTTTTGATTTCTACCCCTGGAATTTGGGGGCAGGGTTAACCATTAAGCTTAAATTTTTGAACTGTTCGGTCTTTGTGTGCTGCTTCGGAAATGATCTCAGTCTCTTTCTGTCTCTCGCTCTTTCGCACCTATTAACCTCTAGCTATGTTGGCCATGTCTTAACTTTTCTTTATATTCAGGAGAAATATTGCATCCACGAATAGTTTCTGCTGCATAAGTTTCTTCATCGGTAATAAGTACGTATACTGTACTGCAATACTACAGTACCTTTAATAATTTCTTTGCTCGTAGCATCCTTTCAGAATGCTTTCTCGTCTAATCTAGCTGAACAGTCTAAACCTCATTGGCCCACTTGTCCATATCAACTGAGCACAAAAATACCGATCCGTATTTTAAATGCTGGCTGTTAAATAAACCTAGTAATATTCACTCCCTATCCTAAGCCGAACAAATGATATATGATGATGAGAAGCACAACTGACAAGAATCCCACATTGTCCAACCACTTTACACTTGCATACCATACAGTATAACCTATAGGCCTCTCGTGATAATGGCTTACAAAGTCAGGGTCTCAATCCTTAAACGATCCTTCCAATCAGCACCGCCCCGTCCAGATAACATTTTCTAGAGCTTATTGACATGCTCACGTCAGATCTTTAAGTAAAGGCTCAGCAATTGTTTAAAAATAACAAACAAACAGTTTCATATCAAAATCTCGTTATCCTTCGAATGGAAGTTTGTAGATCTTTAAATCCTGCTAAGCCTTATTACTGGTGCTAAGGTAATGGCTGAAGATGGGGAAATAATCAAGGATCGTTTAATTTGTCGAATCCCATTCATCCCACCGCTTCTGGATTTGAACCCGCTCTCAATCCCTGAAAATTATGTAAAAAACACCCATTCTTCAGCTTAAGAATCAGCCTCGCCTTAGAGAAAAACACGTCAATGTTATCATCGCTTTGGCCTATCTCATATCCACTTCTGGCAGATCTGTTCGAATGAGGGCAGATAGCGCACTACAGATGATCAGCCCATACCCTTACACTGGAATCAGACCTGTACATACAGGAGTAGGTAACGAGCGACAAACGGGAAAGTGACACGGCATGCCGGGATACTGGGATGCTGGGATGCTGGCTGGGGTGCCACGGTACCTCACAGGAACTGTCTAGAGGTGCGAGGTACGGGTACGAAAAAATTAGGGTTTTTTATTTCCATCATTCCATTAGTTTTATTCAATGGAATGGTTAAGGAAACTACTCCGTAGATGTTTTATTGTCATTCTATGCGGAAAAGCGGCACGAATCGATGTTATTGGCCAAGGAGTTGAAAGGAGACGGATATCATATAAATCCGTTAACGGCGGAGAGAAAATTGTGAAAAGTCGCCATAATTATGGGCCAAATCCTTCCTAACAATTACCTAGTCTGGGTATAAACAATTCCACCAAATCGGCGTATTTATGTCTCCATTATTGGCTCTTAAACGTAAGAGAAGCGAAAGCGAAGGAGTCTCTCACCAGTCTGATTGTAAAAATCTTGTAAATATACAGCGTCCACTAAAATGTGCCTAGGTACTGGTAGTTTGGTATTGTTAAATAAGTGGTCTCTTCACAATCTAATGCATTATCATTGGCGGGACTTGGAATATTTAATATGCGCATTCGTAAAAATGAGACAATCCACATTCATCATCCAAATTTGATCTACTCATGGGTAGTGAATAATAACATTGCTCACCGCTGGCGCTTATGCTTACAGTTCGCCGATTCAAATTGGATTTTGCAGTTTATCAGTTTACCTAAGGGATATTGCCTGTTGATCATGTTGATCAGGTAGACGATAAAGACGATTTGATTGCTCGATTGAATTCATAAACCCCATCTTTGAGGTTTGATATCGTTCGAAGTTGCTTTGGGAATATCCTTCACCATTCAAATTACGAAGTACTGTATCTGGGAATTCAATTTCCCAACTCTACGAGCCACTTTTATCGAAAAAGTGGGATATTTCCGACATAGGATGAAAACACCATAGTTTATAAACAGCTGTATAGAAAGTGTACACCAGCAGAACAGCTACTTCGTATATCAAGTACCTTTCGTATCTATATTGTGGCAGTTGTTGGCTATCTCGAAGTTATTGCGACGAAATACTGCGGCTTTCTATTTTGGGAGGTTCTACGTTATATTCACTACGAATGAATTCCCGCAGACCGGCTATCAAAGATCATGGACAAATATACGGGATAATTCTGCCTTATGATGTTGGGGGAGTCCGCGGCATCTTAATGGTTTGAAAAACTATGGCAATTACCTCAAAAAGAAGATTCGTTCGAAGTCTCAAGAGATGGTTTTCTTGATTACTGTATCAATTTTTACTATGCCAATTTGCTATACAAATATTTTTACTAGTAAGAACCCCTTCATATTGCCTTACTTTAAGGCTTGAGTGTAGCCGAGCAGGATAAATACAAGCAAGGTCTTACTCTAAAACTCTAAAAATGAAGTATATATACTTTGATAAAAGGTATAGCTTCTATCAAGATTCCTTGAGAAATCTTGGTCCTTTGCTCCAGTTGTACTGATCATACTTCCGGAAAAAATATCTTCTGCTAATACCAGTTGATTTCTATAGCACCGAAAGGTTCTATAGTTTTGCTATTTTTTTCTTTATTTTTCGAGGGGTATTAAAGGGGAGGAAGGGGAGGGAGGTGATTTTTTGAACCAAAACGGAAGGCAAGGGAAGCAAGTGCACAGTAAAGAGAAAGAGAAAACAAGGGGGGTGGCAAGGGGGGGTAAGGCAAGAAGACAACGCAAGAAAGAGCATATCTAGGATGGGAATTTGAGAGACTCAAAATCGGCAGATTCATGCCTCCCTCTACATCAATGTCACATTCTAGTAAAGCGTTTGTTGATACTACAAACCAGTACAACAGTTGGTGACCACTGACCACTTACTACATATCACCAACAATTCGGTCTCCGAGGAATCAAAGACAGACTATGCTGAAAGGAATCGATACGTGATCCTTTCATAGGAATGTGAATACGAAGAATAAGCGCTGGTGATTGGTACGCGTTTTACGGTATTGGTGTAGCAGTAGATATAATAAAATTATCACCATAGTTTAGTCTTTAAGTATACATGATAAATTTATGCTTCAGTGCGAACTAGAACAATCAAAAAGAATAATATATTTTAATTGATCTAGCTAATTATTTTTTTAATAAATAATTAATTAATTAAATATTAAAAAGAAAGTTTAATGCTTAATTAGAAAAAGTAAAATTTTAATTAATTGATAATGTATTAATTAAATTTATTTAAAAAATAAATAATAATAAATAAAATAAAAAATTATATTTAAAATTTAATATAGTTTAAAATTTGTATGATAAAAAATATTTACAGAAAGAGGGTTGTATTTTGAGGGAAAATTTTTTTTAAAATAAGTAGTAGAATAAGGGAATTTTATAGCTTTATTTTTAATTAGTATAAAGAAATTTCTATATATGTTTGTATTCGTATTATATAAATAAGAGGGGGGAACTGAAGTTCCCCGCCGGACTATTGAACCGATCAATAATTAAGAGAAAGAGATAATAACTTTTAAGAGTTGATAGTTGAGAGTTGAGAGTTGAGAGTTGAG
>JWJB01010776.1:0-10508 GCA_000812895.1 Rutstroemia sydowiana
AATCCATACGAGCAAGTTACACAATGCAGTAGTGTGGGGTGTTACAGCAAAGCCGTGAGCCACGAAGCGTGCTTTTCATCATATTTGATACAAATCGCGTTGTCTCATCCTACCATAAGATTATAAGTATATTTTGTCAGCGTTCATGCTGAAAATGCTTCTTCTTTTGGTTGATGATCGGTTGGTTATAGTTAAATTATGACAGATAATTTTTCCGATTTTCAATATTTGAGGCCAACGGCTGTTCGCATGAGACCTTGACAGCCTTTCGGTCGGTCCAACATGAAGCAATCCGATTATCGATAGTCTCAAGAAAGTTTCATGGATTATCGGATTCCCAAGCAGTTGAAAGGCTCGGGGAAAAGATGCAAGCACCCGTCTGGAAAAATAGCGGTGTGGGGGGATCACCTTTCTCGGTCTTTCATCCTAGCCGCACACGAAACAATTGTGCATGCCATCACAGTGAAGGCCGAGAGGAACATCACGGTTTGCATCCGCATGTCAATCTCCTATGTCAGCAAAATATTCCTGAATCACGTGCATATGTATATTCTCTTCCTCAACTGTTCCACCAACGTCGGGTCGAAGAGCAAAATCTCCGGCGTAAAATGTCCCGATGCTCGAGTCACAATTCCGAGGGCACGGAAGAAGGAATACTAGCGATCGAGATCGTAGCGTGAGGTATGACAAATGGAGGAAAAGGAACACTCAGAGACCATTAGTCGCATCCTCGGCTTGCTTTAAATCTATGACCTACTTGTGTACGAATTGCGCAGATTGAGCTCCGATTGTTCGTAGCCTTACAAGGCTTTGGGATGCATATGGTTCTAGCAAATCCACGTATTTGTATGATAGCATCTCCCAATCCTAATTATCGCGCTGTGCGCGGCTTTTATGTTATTACCTTTGCCACAGACTTTGTCAGTTCTCAAATTTGTACCCAACGCCGTAATGGCCGAGGTCCTGCAACTGGCTAAGCTGAATTCTCAGACAATCTCATCTTCCACATTTTCGTTCACTTCGCACACAAAGACGCATCGGGATCGGTTCTTTCGGTTCTTCATTACTACTGCCGATGTGGGAAAATATCGGGAAAGATTGCATGATTTTGAAGCTGAATGAAATACAAATTTGTTCGTTCTACAGTTAGCAATAGTGGCTGGATTTAGGGGCCTTCGCTTGCAAAGCCCTCTATTGTACAGTTTTTTATTTGATCTTCGAACTATTAGTTAGCGAGTGTATGCGCCTCGTTATCCTTCGCCTGAACTGTTGCAAATCTCCAAGTATATTCCTTGTTCTTAGTACGCATTCCTTCAACAGTGCTTGCCCCCCCCAATTGTTCAACGAGGATTCTACATCAATAACATCTTTACCGCCCCTACAAGCCACTGATGGTTGGCAATTGAGACAACCCAACAAGACCCCCACACCGAGAGAGGCAGATCGCGAAATAACATGGCATGAACCTAGACAATAGCTAGGTTATTGGAGAAGCACGCCATCTCTAAACAAACACGAAAACCCCACAATGCATCCTAGAGACATCACAGTTATCCGAATTTAGATCCGTCGCTCTTCATTTTATCCCTCTCTGACGCCATTATCTTACAAATATTAACGACAAGGAAAGAATATGTGCCTAGCAATTGCGACACACAAGGTCCACGCTACCACTTGTCGTCAACATTCCATCCCAAACTACAAAACTTGCAGCGAGCTGTCAGTCCCAGCACTGACGAATCTGCAGAAGCACTCGGGACATTAATCCGCCACTGACACTGGCGATGAAAGCGCTGAAGAGTCAAAACATCAATTGTGGAAGTGGCCTTGGGTATTGAGAGGAGCACCAGCATGGATGTCAATACAAGAGCTGTGATAAGTCGCAACATGAATAGGAGTTTGGTTGAAGAGTTGTGGATCAGGTCATTTCAGAACCTATGAGATTGATCATCATTATTAGGACCGCAATACTCATGATAATAGTATGATAGCCTTTTAGCTGCTTTAAAGAAGTTTACAAAACCTGCGAATGTTAGTGGATGTTTGGGTCTTGGTAAATATTACGATATTACACCTTGCAATACCATGACTTGAAAAGAACTTAGTGAATGTTCGCGAGCGAGTTACAGATTTCGGTGGGTTACAGAGTAATAAGTGTTATATAGCATAGGTTTGTTAAATTACATAGTATACAACAGGAATGGCTATATAGGTCAGGGATACCCGCCGCCACAGCTCAACCACCAAGCCTGATGAGAGATAATTATCAGTCCAAACGGCGGATTGGCTTGACTTCTATAGTTCGCGTATATACATTAACATCTGTTAACTCCACTTCAAACGATTGGCCGGCTTTCACGCTTTCGATACTGACTGCATCAGAAGCTAACATGGAGGCCTTGCCCGAAAGGTAAGGCAGCTTTCCCCGAATCGATCCGTACTTGAAATCTGATGTAGCATGGAATACGAATGTAGGAGGTAGAGTAGCCTCTCCAAACCGCCATGCGCGAAGCAGGAACTGGCATATCCAATGCTGGGCGGAATCGCGACCCCCTTGCTTTATTAATCTTTCGCGAGCTGCGATATGGGGCAATATGCGATCTACTTGAGCCTTGGAGAATGGAAGGAAATCTTCTTTCGTATTGCCGATAAGATCATGGCCCAACCGAGCTTCTTCTTTTAATGTTGCATGTACTTGCCAGTGGAGAAGCATATCTCCATATCGACGCAAAGGGCTCGTGCATCTAGCCATCATCTCCACGCCAACTCCCAAATGAGGACCCGGGGTAGTAGACGGAATTATAGTGCCAAGCATTCGAAAGTACTGCGTAACTATCTCATCCGGAACTTTCCCATCCGCCTCTAGATGCGGTGCGACCACTTCTTTGAAGAATTTGGAAGGATCCGCGCTGTGGCGCGGACTAACCCTATACGGAATCGGTATGCCTCTTTCATGGCACCACTGAGCTGCAATCTCGGCACCGATCAACATAAGTGGTGCGACTATATCCTCTGTTGGTCTTGCATCTGTAGTAGCAGTTGAATCTTCCTCGCTGAATCGAATGGATGGCTCGGCCTGGCCTTTCTGGAATTTAACCGACACATCAGTTCCAGAGCCAAAAGACATGGTGAAACCACCTTTTGTGTTTCGTTGTTTAATTCGAGCCTTTCCAATTTGTTGAAGGACGCGCAGATCTTCTTTATGCTTATCTGAAATCTGCCTGTTTTCAAGCATGTCCCTTACTTTACCAGTCTTTGATTCTGTGCTGATCTCTGGTGGGACGGAATCGGATTGAGTGTTAGGTTCAATGGCATTGATTGTCACCATACCACGAGGTTTGAGGCCTGTCAAGATTTCATCGACAGCGTCATATGTCAAGTATTTGACATCGTGTATCTTGTGCGGACAGATTTTGGTTTCTAGTATGTCACCATCGAGATTCATCCTCGCGCTGAACGTCAGGGAAGGACGTCCTGGCCCAAGACTAAGATTGTTCTGAACGAAATCAGCTGGTATCATGAAGAACACTTGCTCTTGCAAATAGACTGTCTCGGATTGAGATGCAATAAAGGGATTCTGGTGAGCATCAAGTCGTGATGCTGGGTCAGCAACGTGAATGTGAATCCAGTATTCATTTGGATTGGTAGTGTGCTCGATTGATACCCCGTCGTCAATCTCGTGTGCAGTTGCAGCATCGATACAATAGATTGTGCAGCTGTCAAAATCCTTTCGGAGGGACGATATCGAATCCTCTGTGTGGGTGATGGAAACCCGTTTTGGTTGTAGTGTACTTTGAATTGTAGCAACCCGAAGCTCAAATGGTACCCTGCTTGTCCAAGGATCAATGACCCCTACTTCTTGTAGAAAGGTCCACGCTGTAGTTTGATTTAGGGGAAGACCTTGATATCGCTTTGTAAGGCGAAGAAAGGCAGCTCCAATCGCATTCAGAGGAGAATGTCGTCCAATAGTACGGAGAGCCGCCCATGATTCGAAGAATTGAATTGCGCGCCGTGTTGGAGCCGAGATTTCTAAAACAGGCCTTTCGGGACTAGCGGCCTGCTTGGCCAATGGCCTAATTGTGCCGTACGTAGTGAGTTGATGCGATTTGCGACTAAAATCGATGAGTCGTTTACATTCATTAATACTCTGGAGCAATGACTTTGGGCCAAGTCGGGTGCCTATTCGTTCATTGCTTGCAGTCTCCTGATACATGCGGATGCTATCCATAAACCTAGTAATTCCCTCCACTTCTGATAGAGAGCTGATTTCGTATTGCCCGCCGGTTCTAGTAGAGCCTCGAAGTTGTGGGCGAAAACAAATATCGTCGCGCATAATGGAACGGTGTACAGCATAGAGCGCAGTATGTGAATGTTTCCCGGTTGATGAGGTACTTGCTGGTAAAATTGATTCCGCTAACTCGTCGAGTGTTGCGTATCGAAATGTATCGCGGTTTGCAACAAGAGCGTGGGCATTGTGAAGCCTAGAGATGGAGGCTTGGTACACAAGGTCCGATTGTGTCCAGAAACGGCGCATCTTCTCCATCAATGGTCTGCCTGATTCCCGAGGAACTTGTTCAACTTTATGGGGATTTTCGGTTTCAATTTGAGAGACGTTACGGCCCACTATATATGGGTGAAGAAATTCAATCTCGTCCTCCTCAACAAAATTCGGAACATAGAATTGTACAGCCCCTAGAGATGCTTCTAACCAGCCACCAGACATCGTATAGAACTGAGGATACCTGCCAATTTCGCATACATATATCGCAAGCTCTACTCTCCCGCCCATGCCACTGTTCATGTCAGTCATGGAAGGTCTCTGCTTAATGGTATGTAGATATGCCGTACCCGAGTTCAACTAGATCTCCCGGAAGAAGAAATCCACGCTCACTACCAACATCAAGCAGATCTTTGGCAGTAAAATTCGTTATGTCATCTTCAAAGTTGGCATCTTCATGAACTTCAAAATCCTCCGAAATTATCCGAGTCGTACTGTTTTCAATGGCTCCTGGCCGATGCACTTCGACTTGGGCCATAGGGACATAAATAGCAGCATTCTCATTCTCCCATTGATGCAACTGTTGATATATTTTCGCGCGCCTTTCCTCACGGGAATCCAAGGGTGAAATTGAATTGAGTAACTCGCTTTGTGCGTGTGGCTCTGCGGTTGTAGTGAGGAATTTCCGGTCACCTCTTTGGGAAATTTGTTCTGTCCACAATTTCTTGCTTCTTTCTCGTACTGCTACATTCCTCGATAGTTGTCCACCACGGGTTGCTACACCCGTAGGAAGACTTGCGAAGCATCTCCAACATATGTAAGTATTCAAGTTCCGCCTTGGGAGCCGAAATGATCCCAGCATAGCGGTCGCAAATGTGGCAGTGAGGTTGTAAATTGCTTGCTTGATGGACGCATTTCGAATTTGTAACAACCAAAAATTTCTTATATGTGATACGATCGATAACGATAAGCCACTGATTTAGCGGTCCATCTTCCTTGTAAACCCCTCGGAGCTAATATAAGTTGGGTTAGGTTGAAATTTATGAATGGAATAGATAAAAAAAAATTATTTCCCACCATTTTTATCTTCTACCAAATCATTACAAAATATATTCCGAATAACAGAAATTGAAATTTAGGACTTCAACTTCAATATTCTAGTAAGTACAACTCTTATTCCTATTTTTATTTTGCAATTTCGAGGATACCCTTCTCTATATGATGAACAAAATTAGCATGTATTACCTGAAGAAATATCGTTTCGACGATACTCCATGTGGTCTACACCAAGATCTCTGACTTGTTCCTTTATATTTATATATATATACAAATTTTCCATCTTGAATTGAGCATGGCTGATCAAATTACCAATATAGAATCTTAGTTTTGTACCCAAACATGTCAACAGATGCCAAAAAAGGACAATTTACTATACTGTATTTTGCATCTGCGAGCTCGTACACTTCGAAGGATTCAGAAGTTTTAGAAGCCCCTCTATCGCTATCTAAACTCTTTGAGGTATTAGAGGAAAGATATGAGGGAATACAAGACAAGGTGCTTCGAAGTTGCTTGGTAACCATCAATCTAGAATATGTTGATATCCTAGAAGTAGGATCTCAGAGCATAGAAACGATCATCAAGGATGGCGATGAGGTTGCAATTATTCCACCTGTGAGCTCTGGGTGAAATGAAAGCAAAGTTGACCTTTTTTCTCTTGGAAGTGGAGGATGACTGTTATGTCTCTTCTATCATATTTTCCAAATACAAATATTCTCAGAGTGGTGGTCTTGTTGTTCTGCAAACTTCAATCCATAACCTCATCATTAGATATTTCCTTTCGCTAGGTATTTCATGTTTATGCTTTTAATAATATACTTAATTTACCCTTAATATATAAAAATCTGAATTAATTTAGATGGAAACTATCATTTACGTCTTTTTTAACTTTTGATTTACCTATATCTACGGTAAGAGAAGACTGGATTTGAATTTGTTCTGTATCGTCGCTACCTAGTACTGTATAGTGTTACTTACACCTATTACTATACGAGTAAACCTGGGAAGTAGATACCTAAATTCATATAAAGTACCTACGGAAGTAAGAACTTGAAGCTCAGAGATCCAAAATAATATTAAACTAAACCAAAATATGATTAGCTTTAAAAATTCACAACTTTTCCCCACAAGAGATCAACCTTACTAAAGATAGGATAGATACTCTTAACTCGTACTCGCTTTCTACTGTCCGTAGTACTCTAAAAGTTATTACTAGGTAGCGTATGGTAAAATACTCCGTAGCACATACGCATTTCAAAAATAATCATCGAAGACGGCCCCGGCATCACAACCCTCCGATCACCGGTACCCTCATATTTTTTTATCTGCAGCGCGAGATTACAATAATGGATAATAAGTCCAATCCCATCGATCAATTAGATCCGCGTCTTCGAGATGCTTCCTCGAATCCAAACTCGTTCTTGCAACAGCAGCAGCATCAGCAACAGCAGCAACAACAACAACAACAGCCACAGCAACTACAACAATCTCATCAAATACAGAGACCACCAGACAATCCCATTACAAATACACCAAATCCTGCTGCGAACAACTTACGATTAACTGGTCCGTCACCACCTCAACTGCAACAATATCATAACCCCGTTCACGATGGAAACCAGCTTTATATGCCACAAACACCCCATTCTGCTGGTAATTTGACCGACGAAGGGGGCATCCCGCCATCGACAGATCCGAAACGCCCAAGAGCTTGCGAAGCTTGTCGAGGGTTGAAGGTTCGCTGCGATCCTGATCCAAATAATCCAGAAGGTGATTGCAGAAGATGTGCTAAGGCTCGTCGCACTTGTGTCGTTACCCAACCGAGTCGCAAGAGGCAAAAAAAGGCAGATAGTCGAGTGGCGGAATTGGAAAAAAAGATTGACGCATTGACGGCTACACTACAAGCAACAAAGTCCGGATCTTTACCAATACCCCATGGGGTGGAAGTTGGCCTGGAGCAAGATAGCCCTCTCATGTCGGCACGTCAAAATCCATACGAGCAAGTTACACATGGGGGGTTTGGGTCTCCTTTCTCTAGTCATACCGAATCGCGAGTAAGCTCGCACGATTGGTCTAATTATCCTAAAACTCCCGCGTCAGAGAGCCAAAAATCATCCGCTCCACCTATGGTAATGGCAGGCCAAAAAAGAAAGCACGTTGAGACTCGGGACTCCGCCTCGGGTGAATCTTTTATGACATCGGGACCACTAAATCAAAAATCTGCCGATCCCTCTCAACCATCGTCCTGGGATGCGCCAAATGCTTCTCAAAAACCAACGTCTTCACACGAATATGCTGACGTTGTCGACCGTGGCCTCATAACCGCCGACATAGCGACCAAGATGTTCAACTGCTATGTTGAAAAGATGGCGCACCATATGCCTGCTGTTGTATTTCCCCCGGAAACCACTGCTGCAGAGATCCGCAAAACGAAACCCGTCTTGTTTCTCGCTATTCTCAGTGCCAGCTCAGGAACAAATTACCCATCCCTCCAGAAACAGCTGACGAAGGAAGTGATGAGCGTTTACGCAGATCGTATCGTTTGCAACGGTGAAAAAACATTAGAGCTTATTCAAGCTCTTCATGTTAGTACTCTTTGGTATTGGCCACCCGAACATTTTGAAGAGCTCAAATTCTATCAACTCATTCATATTGCGGCAGTCATGGCCATTGACATTGGCATGGGAAAGAAAGGAAAGGGCGGTAGAACGGACAAGATGAAAAGCGCTGGTCTGTGGAGAGATCATCCATGGCGACGCACACCTTATCCTGACCCGGAAAGCATAGAGGCAAGACGTACTTGGTTGGGTTGTTATTTCTTATGCTGCAACGCCTCCATGGGCCTGCGTCGACCAAACCTCATTCGTTGGACCTCTTTCATGGCAGACTCTGTCGAGCTACTTGACACTTCACCAGAGGCGGTACCTACGGACAAGATATTATCCCAGTGGGTCCGTAGCCAGCGGATCGCCGAGGAAGTTGGGATTCAGTTCTCTATGGATGACCCGGTAGCCACGATTAGTATGTCAGACCCAAAAGTTGTTTATGCCTTGAAAGGGTTTGAGAAGGATCTGGAGAAGTGGAATAGTCAGATACCACTTGATGTGCAAACACGTAAGTTTTCTGAAATTTTCATATGGTCTAATACGAATGCTAACTATACCACCTAGCCTCGTTGACACTAACTAAGCACGTTATCAACCTTTACATGCATGAGGTTGCTATGCATGTCGATCACAACATCGAAGAATTCAAACCACCGTTCAGCGAAGAACAATTGCAGGGAGCTGGTGAATCACCAGACGCGCTAACGCCCGCGCACATCAGTGCTTTGTCTACCTGCCTTACATCCATTGACGGAATATTCGAAACTTTTCTCAAATTCGACGTTGAAGTGATTCGATGCCTCCCAATTGCACATTTTGTCAGAGTTGCCTATGCTGTTGTGGTTCTTATCAAGATGTATTTCGCTGCAGCAAACCCCACTGGTGAGTTGGGGAAGGTTATTGATAAGGACAATATGAAGGTTGAGCAATATCTCGATGGCTTGGTTGAGGTATTCCGTGCTTCGGCAGCGGATGAGAGATCCAGACCTGCGGCCAAATTTCTGATGGTTCTCATAATGTTGAAAACTTGGTTTCACAGACAGCGCGAGGGCAAAACAACACCCAATAATGGTCTGGAAGCTTCCGAGCCCACAAAATCTGCCGGGGAAGTATCGACAGAGGCCACGAATGATGTTGATCAGACATCTACACGACAAATTTCATCACAACGAAATGGTCAGCAGCCCGGTTTCAGTCCATCAAACACGCCTCTTCAACTACTGAGTGAAGTGGCTACCGGTAATTCAGGTGGTTCTCGTACTGAAAACCATAACCAGTATGCTTCGCAGACGAACGACTGGCCACCGCAACAACCATATCCAAACTACGACCAATCGATGATGAACGCCCAGATGCTCCAAGGCTATGGAGACATGTCGGGAAACATCGATCCTTCTCTTGGCATGGATCTTGGCTTTGCTATGGGTGACGGTTTTGAGCAGGCAATGGGCATCACATTTGGAGTTGGTGATATTGGCAATTATTTTGGGGAAGACATCTTTGGCCAATTCATGGGCGGAGTCGTCCCAGGTTTCGAGGGTATGTAATATATAATGGCGAGCAGTGGAAGTTCAATGGCACGATGATATAGGAGGGTATGTTTTTAGCGGAAGCAGTATAATATTCGAAGTCGCAACTCACTTACTTGCAGTAGCTACGCAATAAACAGATGAATTACTATGTTTTGGTATGGCGTCTTATTACTATTCTCGGCCCTTTCAAGACGGTTTTAATAGTTGTACAGCTATAGCTTGTTATTTCAATATTAGCAAAGACTTAAATACAGACAACAATTTTATAGGTTCTATTCTTTGAGGGGAAGATGTGGATTGTTTAAAAATGGGTCCAAGGTTGGATTTGTCAAGTGATTGTTGAACGTTAAATATCAATCAGTAGGTGGCATTTATGCTCTTTCCATAGAATTAAAATGGACTCAAACTTTATCGCAGAGTCCTGTGGAAATTAAAATGACATTCCTCAAATTCTTAGACAGCTGCTCACACATCAAGGTATATCTTTTCCTTTTTAACATCTAGATTTCTATAAATCAACACCTCAGCATCGAACTCTCCTCGCGGTTGAGGAGAGAAGATTTCAACTAGTCTTTATGGCTCGAATCTGATGTATATCAATTTTTAATTTTCCCTCATTATCAACTAGCCAAATACATCCTCGGCCAAGCCGTCGATTGCGCAGAAGCCAGACTCTTCGCTCTAAAATTGAATCAGTCCTATTCAACTAGACATGCGACCCACCCTTCTGCATAAATCAGCACCCCGCATCCCTCACCATGCCGCACATACCAAATCACCACCCACCGATAAAATTCAATCTAATCCCTCCAACCC
>JWJB01010777.1:0-11399 GCA_000812895.1 Rutstroemia sydowiana
TATGAAAAACCTCTGTGGGAAATATATACCGAATTTGCGAGAGCATTCATCATAACCTGTGAGTACTACCCACACAAGTCCAAAAGCAAATTGAATAATACTGATTCAAATTTATTTGGACTAGGTAATAATCTCGAGATACTTGAGCAATGCAGTTATCCAAGCGGAGAAATGCCATCATGGGTTCCCAATTGGTTGATGACAGGACATTACCGACTATTCAGTGGACGAACATGCTACCACGCTCTAGGAGATTCCAAACCCGATTATCGATTCAACGAAACAGGAACAGAGTTATTCCTTCAAGGATTCCCGGTTGGAAAGATCGACGGCCTAGGTGCAAGTTATTATGAAGATAGACTTGCTACTTCACCTGAAGATGCTATGGTTCAACCTACGTTTGATTTTATCAATGCGTATGGATCTACCAATGATCTTCGTGATGCCGTTTGGCGTACTTTGGTTGGTAATCGTACACATAATGGTAAGGAGGCCCCGGGAGAATACTCGCACTTGCTACAATGCGGAGTAGAGCTCACTCATGAAAATAAGCTTGTACGCACATGGAGAGGACGAAAAGCATTCAATCATCTACTTTATCAAAACTCAACATTCAAAATCGGAGACCTCACACTTGGCAGCTTTTTCCCAGCAACAGTATCCGAAGATCCGAAAGAGGCGAGAGATGCTTTGGAGAGGATATATCGTTTTCATCGTTCACGAAGATTGGCCTTGCTTGAAAATGGGTATTTAGGTGTTGTGCCCATCGCTACCAGAAAAGGGGATGGGATTTTCCTCTTTCCGGGTTGTAATATACCGATCGTGTTGAGATTTGATGGGAGCAGTTGTAAGTATATCGTAATCGGTGGGTGCTACTTACATGGGTTTACAGATGGAGAGGCGATTGAGAATTTTGAGAAAGGCTATTATTCTAGCTTGATGGAAACGGTTGCTTTACAGTAGCTTGTGAGGTTTCTTGACGAGGCGGCTTTTGACTTGGTCTGATAATAATACAATTATTTATGTATATATTATACAATCTTTTTATTCTGGGATGGGTCATATCGCTCATAGGAATTGGCGGCAAGACTGAATCATCGTGCACAACTTGCGTGAATGCAGCACTTACAACACATCCATTTTTGCCTGAAACCCCTAAATGAACCGATCGTGGTCGAAATCTAGAGAAGGAATGGGGAGGAAAAAACACTTGACTTCAATAATATTGGAACGAGTGGTCAGCTCAGATATAGCGTATTGGTTTGGAAACTAATTCCCAATGTTGAAGACTTTTCACTCGTAAAGTTGGCAGCATGTCTCATCAATATTCATTTACTAGCTTATGTGACTGTGTATTATTTTATTATTTACTAGATCATACTCTCCTTCGTCCCCCGTTTCCTTATCACCCCGCCCCCACCCCTTCGCACTTCATTTTACTTTACTTTGCAGCTAACCCCAACCACAAATAAACCCATACACACATATATATACAGCACCTTTTCCTCTACCCCTTATAATCCATCTCCCCACATTTCTTTTCGTATATACATACTTTGATCAAGCAGCACTCCCCTCTGGATCCATATAATCAATCCAAGGTCCATCACTTTCCCTTTCTCCACCCCCCTCACATTCCCCGCATTCCTGTCCCCTCTCACATCCCTCACCACCAACAACCTCATCCTGATCCTCATCAACGCTCACTCCTCTCGTACTCCCCGAATAATCACTCCCATCCCCACCTCTACTCTGCATATGCGGAGAACCCGGGGTTGATGGTATATGATTTTCCTTTTTATTTTTCATTGATGTGTTTGCAGTTGTTGTTGTAGCCGTGGTGGTGGTGGATGTTGTTGGGTATATTGTTGTTGTAGTTGAGGATGAGGATGATGTATTCTCATCCGTATTCGCATCCGTACTTCTATTCATATTTCTATCCAGATTTCTATTCGTATCCCTTTCCATATTCATATCTCCGTTCGTATCCCTACTTCCACCTCTATCCATATTGGTAACGTCATTCTTGGTATTATTGGTATTCGTATCCGTAGACCGATCATGATTTGTCCTCGCAATCTCAGAATCCGTATCCGAAGAAGAAGAATCACCAGTAATAGTATTCGTATTGTGAATGATAGGTTGACTATCCCTTCGATTCGATTGCGTTACGTGAATTGATCTGCTTTCCCAGATTTCTAGGCTGGGGGGAGTGTTAGAGAGGGGTGTGTTAGGGGTTTTGATTTCATTCGCTCTGTTTTTTGGGTTATAGGGGAGGGAGCAGAGGTGTGGGCGGGCGGATTGATCTAGGGGATGCAGGAAGTGAGGGGAAAGATTCTTCGGGAATAGGAAATAAAGTGATTACATACCCAACCTCTGCTCTCCGTCTCCCAGATACGAAGTCTGATTCTGGTTTTGATTCGTGACGATCCATCGTTCTACTCGGATTGATGGTGTTACGAGATGTCGGATTCGTTTCCTCATTCCTTGTGGAATACGAATACGCGAGCTCACTTAATCGTGATCGTGGTCTCGGTCTTTCACATACGCTCCGCTGCTTATCACCCACACCTTTCTCATTCATCCCCGTCTCCCTGTCCCTCTGCATCCTCTCCATCGGGCACTCTCCACCAAACAGGCCAACCCCCCTCATCCTCCCCTCCTCTTTCGCCATCAAAACCAGAGGTTTCCCCAGCGAATTCGGAGTCGGAAGTGAAGCTACCGGCGTCGACAATGAAACCTCTTGTTTCGAATTCGATGAACCCAACCCGAAGACTGAGATGGAGAAAGAGCGTGAGCGGGGTGTGGGTGGGATGGTGCCGTTCCAGGGACGGAGTTTGAAGATTTTACGTGCGAGGGGCCAGATGGCCGGGATGTTGGTTACGTAGATGGCGGTGGAGGATTCGCGGACGTACCACTAGAGAAGGAAGATGCGTTAGTTTGTGGTTTTATGGAGTGGAGAGGGGGAAGAGAAGAATGCATGAATGGGGTACGTACGTATGTCCAAGCCGAGGAGAAGGGATGTGCGAAGGATTGGTATTTATTCATGATAGAGCAGGCGATGACGAAGAGACCTAGTGAGAATAGTGCGGAGAGGATGAGTTTTCTATAAGATGGATGGGATTAGTACATATTCCGATGAGTTTGAGACATGTATGGAAGAAGAATAAATAGATAAAGAAAGAAAGAAACAAACATACTTAACCGGAGGAATCAACGCTTTAATAACTAAAGGAATAGCAATAAATAACATCATAACATCAGAACTAATATTAAAAGTAGCGTTTACAATAAAGTGGTGGATGGTTGTTGAGCATTGTACTAGATATCTTATTAGCTATCCTGTGGTATAAGATGTATTTCAGATTTGAAATTGGGAAAGATGGCGAGAAAAGATGGAAAAGGAAATGTATATACCATTCGGTGTAGGAACAGCCCAATAATTCGAAAATGGTCGACACCATACTCCGAAATAGAGGATCTCCATGAGGATCAGACTTCCGGCTGAATAATAACTGATGATCTTGGAGATGAGATGGTGGGGTCGGAGTTTTTTGCTAGATGGAAGGTGTTAGTTTAATCGATGGTGTCTGTGGTTGTAAGAATACAATCATGGACTGTGGTGACTTATTGTGTGGGGAAGGGGTGTTTGAGGAGATGAGGAGATAGTATGGTTGTCAAAAACCTCTGAGGCAAGATTGATATGATAAGAAGGAAACGGAAATAAAACGAACGTTAGTTGTAGATAGAGACACAGAAGACAAGCCTTACAACCCCAAATGGTGAGGATCATAGACTGTTCGACGACGAGATCAAGTTTACTACCTTTGACGCGCGCTCTGACGACCTCGGGTGTGAGCTATTCAGCGATGATTGTCAGTAGCTTGAATTAGAATCTTAAGAATTCAGAACAGTAGAAGCAGTTGAAAGAGAGGAAAGAAATTTGAGACCCACATCTGGCATATCGTCTGGGTTGAATTGGTTCGTGTCATAATGTAGGACTATATTCATAGTGACAATGAGGTTGGTATAGCACATCTATCTTTGCGATTAGTTTCTTTTCGATTGATGGAATGATGGAGAGGAATTGATATGAAGATTGTATCTTCGGACGTGATAATGACAACATGAAATAGTAGGCTTACAAAAACAAAAACCATAATATAATCTTCCGCCTGGTATCTCTTGATTCCTCCTAACTGTATCCATCTCGAAATACTATCCGCAAAGCCCCATTAGTATTGCGATTTATATGGTATGCATTCCTTGACATGATGAACAGGAAAGGGATACACATACTATCTCAGTATAGTTAAAACCACCGCAATGCCATACCACATCCAACTCTCCACCACAAACGCTATCATGGTGGTTCTATTACCAGTCGACGCTCCTACCACGACTCTAAACCCGATAAGATAACTCTCTTATCTTATTTCAAGATCCGTTATGATTCCCTTCTTCGCTTACTTGCAACCGTAAAAATGAACGAAGGAAGGACCCTAGCAGAAAGACGGCGGGAGATGGTGTCCTGAAAGATCCAAAAACAGCGACCTGCAACGCAACATGCTAAGGAATGGAAAGAAGATCGATATTCGATAGATAGCTAGGAAATGAATATCATGGGTATCAAATGCTATTAAATCTTGTTTGTTTGTCTATGTACAAGGTGGCGTGAAGGTAGGTGGGTCTGGATTCTTAATGATTGCGTTATGAGATTCTTGGATTACTGCATGTAAGCATGCATGAAATGGCAATAAGAATTTTCCGATTGGAAATAAAACGAATGGAAAAGCAGAGCGAGAGACTCATAGAAGTGTTAGAGTAGCAAGAGAGAAACCGCGCGAGAAAGAAGAAGTCAAAATAAAGTTTGCCGTTTGAGCGTTAACTAACTTTGGTCTGAGGTGTGAGCGGATGATACAGAAACTATACCTGTAGAAGCATACCGAGAATCGGAGCCCCAGATAGAGTTCATGATGAAAAGGCATAGTAGGTTGGATGAAGTGGTAAGACGCGCGAGCGGACTAGTCTAGTCTTGTCATCTCCTTGCTATGACTATATCTAAAATATGACGCTTGCCCAGAAAGACTACTTTTGAATTTGTTTTCTGTATGGATATCGAACTCGGAGAGGAAGTCGAATGGAAAGATCTTGCTGCGAGGCCATCGAGCATCCTGTAGGGAAATCGGACGAGCAAAATAATGGGTTAAAGATGACCGCATTGTAAAGTCCCATCAAACGGATATCGATATCTTTAAACATAACTCCCCATTAAATATTTTCCATCATATTACATTCTGCTTTTCGCCAGTTTGCCCCACATTCACGCCTACCAAGATACGGTTCCGCACTCAAGCTTTAGGCAGAGTGGGTAGCGATAGCAAACATTCCCCACGCATCTCCACGATTCATACCAGTCTCTACCTGTCTTGAACTTACCGAAACAGTTACCGTATGTTTATGTGGAGCCCCACCGCGTTATATAACCGCTTGCATCCCTCGTTCCTACGTACATTGCCCATTATCGAGTAAGAGCGGATTAGTGTTTCAGCGAGGTTTCCTTTGGTGTGACTTGAACGGGTAGATGCCGGTTGATGTAACGCTTAGCGAGTATCATAAAGAGATGTCTGTGAGCCAGAAGGTAACCCCACACCCAAGTCTCTAGAATAGAAGCCTTAGAAACGAAGCGTAGAACGTTCTTTGCCGCTTTGTGCATGGAAGCCATACGGATAACAAGGATAACTCTGAATAAACTTTTGGCTTTTTTCGGTGATTGAAGGAAGCATGGAAGCCGCCACAATTTTTGGATCGAGATAAAATTCGGTTTCGACAAGGTATTTGCTGCTTGTGAAGCGAAGAAGTGTTACTTTCTACCCCTTTTGTCCACGAATAAGTATCTATAAATGAATGTCTTGGTAGAACCTCATTCATTGATCTTTGGAAGTTTCCCCTCCTTCGGATTCCTGGTGGCCAACGAGGCATCGAGCACATTCCTACTCATCTTGGCATATGCCTTGGGCAAAATTCTAACACTCGACATGCAAAATTCCATGTTATGAAGAAGAGAAATACGTAATGAGAATTTTGTATGTCAACACTACTCGAGTAGACTCACTCACTTCCTCTGGGTAAACCCAAGCAGGGCCTGCTAGAAAACTTTCAGCGTGATACATACGCGAGTATCTCCAACATCAATGAGATTGGCTTGGATTTATTGTAATCCATAAACATATTTACACTCTATACCTATAATTTATGACCTTGTGACGTTCCTCTATAATGCGCCCAGCTCCTTCAGCTTAGATATCATACCATCCACGTCATCGACTTTACCACCACCCTGTCTTGGCGGGGGTTCTGTTCCCGAATTGTTAGCAAGTACGTTCCTCAGACGCAAAGCTAAGCTATAAATGAATAAAGAAATTTGACCTACCAATAACCTTCAAAGTCTTCAGTCTGTTTGCCCCATCAACTCCCCAATCTGCCAATGTAGTTTTGTCCAACTTCTTTTTCTTAGCCTTCATGATACCGGGCAAGCTCGCAAATCTGGGTTCGTTCAACCGCAAGTCAGTTGTAATAACCATTGGTAATTTTCCCCTCACTACATCTGTTCCTCCATCCACTTCCTTCGTAACCTCTACCACATCGCCATCTTTAAACACTACTTTGCTTGCTTGTGTCGCTTGGCTCCACCCCAATAAACCCGCCAACATCTGCCCCGTCTGTCCCGAATCATCATCAATGCTTTGTTTTCCCAAAAATACCAGATTGCTCTTCTCTTTCTCAACGACTTTCTGCAGAAGCTTTGCTACGCCCAGTGGTTCCAATTCTTCCCCCTCTTTCATCTCCACCAATATCGAGCGATCGGCGCCCATAGCCATGGCCCTTCGCAGAATGTCTTGAGATTTTGCTACGCCTGCAGAAAATGCGACGATTTCCTCGACGCCGCCGGGCGCAGACTTCTTCTCGCGGATTTGAACAGATTCTTCGACGGATAGCTCATCAAAAGGATTCATACTGTATTGTGTGACGCCTTTGGTTTCGATGGCTGTTTGAGTCTTGTTGACGCGGGGTTTGACCTACGAATAGGATTCTGAATTAGTTTTGCACTCTTTTTGTTTTCATGGAAGAAATTAAAGTGCGAACTTGTGCCTCGGAATTAATTGATTGGGGTGGTATTTACAGCATAGTCAAGCACCCTTTTTACAGGAACAAGAATTCGTAGAGCGGACATGTTTGTGGTATTGGTGGATTAACAACTGATTGACAATGGTCGTTGTGGTAAGAATTTAAGAATATGAAGCTCTACTCTGAATGATGATGACACCCGATTTCGGTCGGTCCAAGCTTCCCCCACATTCCGTCCCTCGGCACTTCCTAGTATTCCTATCACTTTATCAGTCACATGTGCGAGTGATCACGTGAATAAGGACATTTCATCTATTTTGATAACCCAAATTTATTTCGATGATTGAGATTGTTACGTTATTCTTCGGATGCTTTTTGTGGCTCCAACATCTATCCCTCACTTGCGTTGTAGTATGGTAATGTTAAACTTATAGCATCCCGTCATTCTGCAAATGCTTCCCTGTCTAAAGGGAAAGGCACTATTCTGAAAGGCCCATCTTCAGGGAAAGGGCGATTGCAAAAGTCTTTATTTGAATCCGAGACCAAAATATCAAAGACTCTGAGGCCTTTCACTTGCATCATTGGCTCGAAGAATTCTTCAAACCCGATCCCAGGTAATGCTACAAAGATTATTGCTAGTTCCAGTAAGCCCTTCATCTTCTTGATGATAGCCCACTCATCATTCCAGGCTTCCACTGTCAATGAAGTAGCTTCCTGTCTTGGGTATCGGATTACAATTGATGTGACTGCCTGCAATCTTTGAGGCAGTATTATGCCAGTAAAGACGCGCAAATATTCATGCTTGTAGAAGTGGAAGATGTTCCTAGCGTAAAAAAGTTGAATTGATTCGGAGTATCTAGATATGGTGTTAGTTGTACACAAAAGGAAGTTTGTATCTCACGAGACTCATGCACTTACATTAATCTGCATGACTGCAGCATTGCTAGGACCCACGGTTCTCTACTAAATTCGACTCCATACTGTTCACGCTGTCCCACAGGAAGAAAATGACATAGACTCATGTAGTTGTTACAACAGAAGCTTCGAGGGTCTTGCTTGCGGCAACGAGTGTATGACATTTTTTGCGTGTCTTCATGCAGTCCAAGATGAATCACTCGTTTACCACCATCTGTGAATAATTCATAATATATCATCCGCCTGATTTCAGGCGGTAGCCTCGTCACGAACGTTGACTTGAGCTGCGGATCGGTGCGCTGCATATACCTCCGAATTAGGTAGGGCACACCATCTTGAAAAGTGAAAGGCGGAAGAGGATTTGTGAGGGCCCGTTTACGCCTTCGTGGTAAAGGCGTCGGGTTCGATGTCGTCGTGTAAGCTTCAAGTTGAAGAGGTACTGGAAGATCCTTGTTCAACCAGTAATCGTTATACTTCTTGACACACCAAATCACCGGTGCAACAAAAAGCGATGCTTTTAAGACTTCCAATAAATAGGTTTTCCAGTATGGATGAATTCTTCCCTCTGATAAATCCATATTGAAGTTTGTCCATTATTGATGTAATGGTAGGTATAAGCTGAAGTAGATCATAGTGAAGGATGGAAGTGCTGATATTTAAGCGTTTCACATACCCGATTGCAAGGGAGGGTTACCCACCAATTAGTCAGCAGTTTTGTTTCGGAAGATGTCCCAGCTGGCTAGGCCAGGTCTGCTCAAGCTAGCCAAGTATCTGCAATAATATTCTACTTTTGAACGTCCTGTAAAGTGATGAATACTTCTAGATAAAAGGTTTTTATAATAGATTCTTCCTTGCTCGACTTTTACATGTATCTGTCCTCCACAAATCATTTACAGCATTGTAGAGATCCTGAGAGATCTTGGTCTTGGAAGTAATATTTCATAATCCGTGATTCAAACGCGTAGTCATTAAGCAAATATTCACAAGGTCATTGACTACTACAGAGAATCTTATGTGAAAGAATTTACAAACACTTATCCACTGATGTCTACTAAATCATACCTTCTTATAATTCACTACATCAAGGTCAGCAAATATCTGCATTGCATATTTCTGGTTAAGCTCTCAGCATATACCTGCCTGGAGTCCTTTTGACATATAATGTCCAGCAGAGTCTATAATGATTCACTAATGTAGCTGTACCTATGTACTGTCCTGGCCATTCACCAAATATGGCTCTGGAATTCCATATATGGCTGTGGCTTCAGTTTAAAGACTCAGAACATCAAGCGGTACTATATATATGTGTGTATGTATCGCAGGTTTTAAAATGGAGCCCACCCACGCTTTTGTCTATAACAACCAATTCAAACTAAAGCATAAAAAAAAGACTGCAGTTATGGATTGCGATCTAGAAACCCCTTCAAAGGTTGTGACCGTTGGAGTAGCAGGTTGCACATCATCAGGCAAGACGACACTCACCTTGCTCCTCTCACTAATATTCGCACCCTTCTCCACTTCTCAGGATGGCCAGTTGGATCCGAGCGTTCAGCGCCAAACTGGAACCACAATCATGGATGAAGAAGAGGTTGGGTTATGCTATACAAATACTATCCATCAAGATGCTTTCTTCATCCCTAAAGCGTTTTGCCCTTTCGTGTCATTCAACAGTACCGCCAATGACAGTCAATTTGTAAGAGCAAGCGTAAGGGCAATCGACGACAACTCCAGCTATTACTATTCATGGAATGGCGAGAGAAAAGATGGATCCGTACTTGCACGAGTCACAGGGCCTAACACCGACTGCAATGACTCTGTTGACTTCCGAGGTTTCTTACGGGCAGTTGATAATGCCCAGAGAGGAAAGACTGGTCCTGAATCAAAGCTCAAATTCAAGAGCGAGGTGAGCATATTCAATTGTTTTGGCCAACACTTTTCCCATCATTGAAACCACCTCATATATCCCAAATCCAAGCCGCTTGACTTTCAAACCCAGAGGCATCCTATCTCTTATTTAATTGATATCCACAACTATAATTACTGACTGGCAAACTTTGCAGGATTGTGAACGCCAAAAACTTGCAGAGCACCATGCTGGTCTAATACAAGACATGCAACAAAAAGTTGATGCTTTCTTCACGAGACGCATAACAGCAAGCAAACATTCATCTGAGCTTAACGATTTGCTCCCAAGTCAACATGCAGTAAATGTCTCCAAAAGCCTCCTCTTCGTCGAGGGGTTTTTGCTGTTTAGCGAAGATAAACCCCCTGCCAACTCCGAACTAGAAGGTGAAGCTGAAGGGGACGAAGAGCTTGATGCCGAATTGGCAGAGGGGCTGAGCCTGGCCGTGAAGGATGAAATTGAGCGAATCAAGCTAGATTTGAAGAAAAAGAATCGCGAAATATTTGCCGCAAAGTCAGCTTTAATGAATAAGTTCGACATGAAACTTTTCCTCCCTACTAGCAAGGAGGTTGCAAAGCGTCGGAGAATGACAAGACTACCGTATGTGGATGAACCACTCGGTCGAAGACTGCCTGGACAGATGTGGAAATCAGAAGGATATTTTGAGGACGTCGTTTGGCGGGAATACGAAGAAGAATATGGCTGGTTATTGAACAGACAGCCCGGACAAGAGCAAGTGGATGGGGTGTTTATCAGATCTATTGATGCCAATATTGAGGATACTGTGGATTGGGCTGTGGATGTTGTTTTGGGTGTGTTGGCCGAGAAAGGGATCCGATTCATACGGGTATAATCCTCGTCTCGTAGAGAGATGAATAGTGCCTAGTATGGATCTGATTAGGGGTGCTATCATTCGGTATAGAATTATCCGCATATTATTCTCCCGGGGGCATTCTGATTCCGGCCATTGTAACTTTAGAAATTATACCTCCGTAAAAGGAGAAGCAATCTGAAAGAAGAAATATCAGAAGAAGAAAACAATGATCCGCGAGAGGTCTATACTTCTCCAAGCTTGACAAATACAACTGCGTGTTTATCGTAATGTACTGAAGAGTAACCTTTCAGAAGTCAAACAGGTGATGTTAGGCTATCGCGCCACTAAAATTATTGGCTGCCTTGCGCAAAAGGCAAACATTTTTCGAATTGAACTACTGATGACATCAAACTTGTAGCACAATTAACAAATTTAAAATCAACATAAATTGCAACAGCTACCAAAAATGTCGAATCTATGTAACCCCTTAGCAGCTTCACAGCAGTTGTACCAAAATGCTTCAAGCCTCCCGGCCGAATTGCAAGACAGCATTCGATTCTATACCGCGCGACTCACCCAGGCTGCGGGCATTCTACTCAATTTACCCCAGGATATCACAGCCCAGGCGAACGTTCTACT
>JWJB01010779.1:0-19521 GCA_000812895.1 Rutstroemia sydowiana
GGCAGCTTGAAATTTTGATCCAGGGCTACCTTCGTCCTCATCCGAGCCATCATTTTTGTCAAAAGTCATTGAGTTCGCTAAATTGGATCGTGATGGGGTTTGGGAATCTTGACTGTCGGAGTCTTGGTACAGGGCGCTGCGTAGATTTGGTGGAATAGGCATACTATTTTGGATATGCTGAATTTGTGTAGTTACTATGCTGTTAATAATGATGGTAATCAAGAATGATAAACGCATAGATCGAACGAGCGAGATACTTTTGTAGGTGAGATTGTTTGATTCTATAAAGGATTCGATTGGTTCGGCCTTTGCAAAGTCTCATTGGCTGAGCAAGACAAGCAACCATCACCTATGCATCCTCTCCGTTTGCTCGTTTTATTTCTGCTGGGATTTGAACGTAGCATTCCGAATCATTGAGCAAGGGTTTTCAGAATTTTGTCAGATGTGATCACAATATCATTTTCGGCGCCATGCAGTACAATGTATTGATACCCGCCCCATATCTACCAGCACACCTTCAAGTTAAAAGGCATAGAAGCCTTCTGGAGTAGTGTTCCGACTATCATGCATCTTGACCCCTCCAGATTATCCAGTATTCAATATTCATCATCAACCCATTTTCTCGTCTATCTCAAATACATCCGGAAAAATGTCGAAGGGTAGACTAATCATCTCGGTCGATATTGGAACTACTCGTGCGAGTTTAGCGTATGTTTGTGCCACTCCTGATGGCAAAGCCTTCCCTGTGTCCAGATTTGGGCCTCGGGATGCCAACCCCGAAACGTTTAGAAACTGGGAGGGTGCTCCAAATGAAGAGGGTGATTGTTATCCGATCACTGAGTTATATTACGACGAGGCGGTTGGATTACCATTAACGGGCCATTCACTCCAAAATAATTATATCATTAATGAAGTGCCTTTCAATGTCAAACATCATTTTCGATTGTGGAAGTTGCTATTCCATGATCCTAAGGACAATCTCACAAAATCTATTCAAGATTCCATGGAAGAGAAGTTAAGATGCATGGATAAAACACGATCCGATCTGGTGCGAGATTGGGCGTCGGTTGTCTACAATGAATTGATCACGAAATCTGACGGCAAAAAGCTACCGACGCTGAGGAATGGGACGATTCCAGAGTTTGATGATTCAAATATTGAGATTGTTGTCCCGGTTCCACCTGGCCGATCAGCAATAATGCATTCACTTGTGCGTGAAGCGTTCATCCAGGGTCCGATTAAACCAAGTCAAGTTTGCCTGGTCTCGGAGCCAGAATCGGCGTTCAGGTGGTGGGTTCTCGAGGAAACTCGCAAGGGAATAGAAAGCTGGCAGGTAGGTCTTACGCCAAGCAAAGTAATGAATAACCATTGATAGAATATAGGTTGGAAGGATCTATATGGTGTTAGATGCCGGAGGTGGAACTGCGGTAAGCTTACCGGTAGATTGTATGATATTTCCAAGCTAACTTCTATAGTGTATTGTAAGATATAAATTGACACATTCAGACCCTCCAAAATTTGAACAACAATTTTCGAGCCAAAGTAAAAAACTTATGAAAATCATACATGGAACAATTAGCTAAGCGATTATTACAGGTGTTATCTGCGGTGCTGAGACCATTTCGGAAGAATTCGAGAAATTGGTGGAGAGCAAAGTTTCATCTAATATCCCAAATCGACAATGGAAGATTCATTGGATTGTGAGGAAATTCAACAAGGGTTACAAGCATTCCTTTGGGGATTTTAGGTCACATCTGCCATTTAGGTACTCTTTAGAAGGTGATTCGATCGAGCTGACCATCTCGCGCCAAGAAATTGAGGCATGCTTTGCTGGCCCAGTCAGCAAACTCACAAGCGCTATACAAGCGCAAATGCGTCTTGGAAGTAAGGAAGCGCGGCCTGAGTTTCTCGTCCTATGTGGAGGAATGTGTAAGAATAATTACGTTAAGGAATCGCTATTGATGAATTTCCCCGAACTGAAAATACATAGTTCGTATTCCGAAAAAGGAGACATGGCAAAGGTGAGCTACTTTCTTAGGCTGGGTCTGATATATCTTTTTTCTTAACCAAACTTTCCTCTCAAATCGCTTAAAATGATGCTGACAAGTCACCCAAAACTAGGGCGCCGCGTGGTTGAGATTACACGAGGACTTCATTACAAATCGCCCTGTCAAATACACAATTGGAATCAAGACGAATAAGGAGTTCATAGAAGAATATTCTCAGCTTCAAGGTTACAACGAAGCTCACACTGATATTAATCCTCGAGACAAGAAGAGATGGGTACCTGCAGTGGAATATCTTGTCAAAAAAAATAAGCACGTGGATGCTACTCAGGATTTTGGTTCCGACACAAAGGCAGAGAATGCTTTGAGAAGATATCTCACATCCAGTGATGATATTGATTTCGAAGAGACGGTATTCATTCTTGATCACGATCCAGGTTCAGAAGACATTGCCTTTGTCAGGCGAGACGGATGCCTGGTTGGCGAACAAGGCAATATAATTCCGCCACCGGTGAGGAGTGAGACGATAAAGTGGAGCCTGAAAAATGGCGATATTACAGTTGATGAGCTGGAAAAAGAACAATTGGCAGCGGTGGACGTACCGACATCTTTTATCAGGTACATAATACATGCCCAACTTACGGACGTGCATGTAGAGTATTTTGTCAAGGTATTCTGCCGCGATGAGTCTGATAATGAGATCACCAAAACTTGCGGTACTAAACTCGTGGATTCCGTTACTGACGTTCAACGAATATCGGAAAATTTGTCCCGGAGCTTTGATTTCGACGAGATGGAGGAATCTGGAGATGTCCTCAACGCTGAACGTTCGGTACTTGGTCGTAGGACTCGCGAGGGAACTTTCCCCGCGGCTCAAAAACGTACCAAATTTGGCCACCCTGGATCTGTTGTGAATTCTGATTCAACAATCGGGAACTCGCATGGCATGTTGTTACAAAATCAAGGCGAAAGTAGTGAAGAATCAAGGCCGTCTCATATCGCGGCACAAGAGCTATATCTTGCCCCATCGGACGATGCAGTTGAAGCAAAAATCGAGGTCCCCTGATACTCAACCTCTTGATTACTGCTTGTGAAAATACAAACTAGCAATCATCATGTGTTTAGCAAGCCTCATACTAGCTTTCCTGATACTGAGCTATGATGGAAGTTGGAATACCGCGCAGAAACTGGGTCTTCGAGGAATTCTGCGCACTGCAAACGTGCAGAACGCCGGGATTTCATGTTCTCAGCATGTCATGACATTGTTGAGTAGGTGGGATGATAATGATATTGAGCATGTCGTGGCCCATCTTGGTGTCTCTACTCAACCCCGAGGCGGGTTTCCTGTGAGGTGCAGCACTTTTAGGTAATATCTCGGTTGTTACTGTCCCAAGAAAAGACGTACTTATGTAGATACAACCAGCCTACGGATAATAAGTACAACGATGAATAATCTAGAGCTTTTCTGATATTCCTTGTCCATATGCGTTCTGATTCTATCAATATATTACGTGTGATATGCACCCAGTTCCATCTCGGTGTAACATAACGATGCGAAAAATCTTTCTCCTCTTGCCGAGATTTCATTTTCAATTTCACCCGAAATTCTCCCCAATTAACGCCGGCTCGGCGGGGTCAATGAGAAATCGGGTACCAATATTATTGGGTGAACCGACCAAAACTTTAATTATCCCTTTATGGAACTGACTGTTCGTTGTGAGCGGTGTGGAATGAGGATAAAGCATATAACAGTTTAGGGGTCGGATGGAAGGCCTGCTCGCTGGTATGTAAGGCCCTCAATCTACCATATTCACCACCATTTGACTCTATTAGTTCGACCAAGAAAGATACCCCGGATTCTTGGAATATTGATTTTGTCAATATCAAGTACTACGAGATGTAAGTGGTCGGAAATATCTATGGCAAAATCGGGTTAATAGACAACATCCCAACACCCCGCCTTTTCCCCAGATTCTCCGTTGCACGACATGAACGCCCGATATCCTTATGGTCTTATTAAGGTACGCTGGGACATTAGGTTAAAATACTTAAGCATACAACCCCTCCCGCCCATTGCTTATGTGAGAGTATTATAGGGGTCGATCAAGTCATGAATACAGTAGGGAGAAAATGGAAAAAGATTATCCACCTACAAATGATGACATTGGTAATTATTCCTCGATCTTATAATTGATGTAGCACACCACCTCCTTTTTTAGGTCAGGTGGGGCCCTCATGGAAGAACTTTTAATCATCTCCGTACACTATATTTAAAACGTACTTTAATCTAATCGTCGGTAACGGTTATTTACTGGGCCTAGCTTTATTACCAATGAACCAGTTCATGGATGATGATTCGTGGAAGCCAGGGCTCAAGTGAAATAAAGGTCCTAGCGATGATATCTCAGAAATAGTCCTTTCATTAAGAAAACATCCCGCGGCGTCAAATATACCGAATTTACCCACGCTATGAGTCTTTTTACTTATTACTTAAATCATGCCTATCACCCATCCATAAATGATCTTGAGGGAAGCTGAATGAATTACTTCACTCATTTATCTTGAATTTCTTCGCCTCACATTCATTTCACCATGAAGTTCAATCTACTTCCATCCCTGTCGGCCTCTTTAGTAGTCTTGCCAGCTCTAATATCCGCACAACTTTCAGGTACCGTCGGTCCTACTACCACTACCGCCCAGAAGGCGGCTGTGAAAGTATGTAATATTCTCAACTACGGTGGAGTAGCTTCAGCTACCACTGATAATGGTGCTGCGATAACAGCAGCTTGGGCCGCTTGCATTGATGGAGGTGAAGGTAAATTTATCTCCATGCAGTCATTCCATCTCATACTAAACATTTAATAGTTTACATCCCAAGTGGTAGCTATGGTCTCGGTACGTGGGTTACCTTGACGGGGGGAACTGGTGTATCGATCAATCTGGAGGGCACAATTTATCGAACAGGCACTGCGAGTGGAAACATGATATTCATCGAACATACTACCGATTTCGAGTTCTACAGTGCCAACTCCGCGGGTGCTATCCAGGGCTACGGATACGTCTTTCACTCCGCCGGTACCTACGGACCAAGAATCTTGCGTCTGTATGAAGTTACCGACTTTTCTGTCCACGATATCGTGCTTGTTGAGTAAGAATCTATGGTCCTTTTGTTCTATTCTCTACAGTATGCTAATTTATACAGCTCGCCAGCTTTCCATTTCACTATGGATACCTGCACAAATGGAGAAGTCTACAATTTGGTGGTTCGTGGGGGTAATGAGGGAGGCCTCGACGGCGTTGATGTTTGGGGTACTAACATTTGGATCCATGACGTCGAAGTCACAAATAAGGATGAATGCGTTACTGTAAAGGTATGGAAGTATTCAATCACCCTTTACACATTTAGTCTCTAATATTGTGACAGAGCCCGGCTAGTTACATTATGGTTGAGAGCATCTACTGCAATTGGTCTGGCGGAAGTGCGATTGGCAGTCTCGGTGCTGATACTGGTAAAATTCCCAAAACCATCTTTATCACTTCAGCATCTAACAAGTAATTTAGCCATTTCCAATGTCGAATACAACCATGTCTACTCACAGAATTGCAACCAGATGATGCTCATCAAGTCCAATGGTGGATCCGGAACCTTTTCAGGCGCAACTTTTAACAACTTCATGGGTCACAGCAACGCATATACGCTCGATATCGATAGCGCATGGTCCGGCCAGACTGTCGTCGCTGGTACTGGTGTAACATACACTGACCTTACATTTTCTCATTGGCATGGAACTTGCGCCAACGGATTGACGAGAGCTCCCATTCAATTGCTGTGCCCTGCCGCCATTCCATGTACTGATATCACTATTTCAAGCTTTTATATCTGGACCGACGCCGGAACTTCCGAGCTTTACAAATGTAACAACGCTTACGGATCTGGACCTTGTCTTAACACAGCTACTACACACACGACATACACTTCTACTGGAACTGTTACATCCGTTCCTACTGCGTAAGTTTTGATTTCAATTCAATGTACCAATTGCCGCCTGATACTAACAACCTTGGTAGATCATATGCCTACACCACCATGCCCGGTGAGATCAGTGCTGGACTGGGTATTACAGTCAGCATTGCCATTCCAACTCATCCAGCATCTTACTTCCCAGGTGTAGCACCATATAGTGCCTTATTGGGTTAAATACTCATTGTAGGTTTCAAAGCTTAATTTGCCTATTTTAGGGAGGTCTGTAGGAAGGAAACCTGCTATTCATCTTGTATATATTTTTCTTGGGCTTGTACATAATTTTTAGCTACGCACAATAGTACATACAACTATGGTTCTATGGGGTGATTTCTATCAATGTTGTGTGTTTTCAGGGAACTAGTATTCATAGTTTCTAACCTTACCCTGACAATTCAATAGTGCTATTGGCCTCATAGAGTATTATAGCGTTCCATCTCCTTAGTCCCATATTGAGACCTTGGCTCCCACAAACAATTTTCACAGGTAGTGCTAGGATGGTGACATTGATTGAGGACTTATACCCTGAGAAACAGGTATCAGTTCTTAGACTTGAGATAACTAACACTATTGGTATTCGTTATAAGCCCTAAAATGGTTTTATTTTAACATTTATATTGGACCAAACTTTGCGGGAATAATGTAGACTTAAAACTAAGTACATTCATGATAGTTAACTCAATACTAGTCTGCTTGGCCCAGGGCACATATAAAAATGGTTCTTGCTTCAACAATCCCAATTTCAAACACATTTCGGGCAATTTTACGATTCTATATCTCATAGAAATCAAAATGAGTTCTCAAATTATTCCTAAAGATTTGTTAGTTGTTCTTGCCGAAACGATTAGTTCCCGACAAACACTTGCTACATTATGTCGAGTCTCCAAATTATTCCAACAGATATTCCTACCGCATTTATATCGAACAATAGAGATCCAAGACTGCAAGCTGGAAATCTTTCAGAACTTGGCAAAATTGCCGAAAGAATATTTAAAATATACGGAGTCCTTTTACCTGGGCAGAAACATCGGATGCACCGAACAGTGGAACCAGGGGCCTGAAGATGGGGGGGATATGCATAGAATGAGGGAGCTGGATTATAATTCGTTGATTAATTCTTTAAATCTATGTTTAGAAAAGATGCCCAAACTCGTTTCTCTCAAGTATGTATCTTTTATTCCTCAATCAGATATTTCTTATATGCCCATGTTTTTCCACACTAACTCTGATGTCAGTACTACTTCCTTCTTACGAACCTGGAAATTTGTCGGGTACTGCGCCGTAACATTTAATTCGATACCTATGCCAAACAGACAAAGGATTTCTATTCCCGAAAAAATAACAGAATTTATTCTGGCAGTGCCATTTTGGCACCATGATCCACTCAATACCATCAATATTGATATTCTTTCGAGTTTGGGAAACCTGACCAAGCTTACTCTGAACCCAATAGATACTCTCTGGGGTGATGATACCGACTGGACTTTACACAAAACATGTGGGTATAACGTTAAGCCTGTTGATATTTCACTTCTCGATATGTGTATCCTCTTGTGCTCAAGTGAAACTCATGTTTTCGTGCTTCTCTTTCTAGTGTTCATCGGACTATACATTTGCTAATTCATAGTCCTCGCAGTGGGTTCAATTGCCAAGGTCTTGATTCGATCACCAGCGTTGAAATCTCTCGAACTAGCCTGTTCAGTATCCGTACGCTCCAGCTTGATCGGGGTGTTCGCCTTAAAGCCCCTTATTACGATATTCAAGTCTTCCTCGGTCCCACCATTGAGACTAAGAGCGTTAAAACTAGGTCATAATTTCTTGCCTCGCGTCGCCAATGATCGTTCACTGCAAGACCTTACGGACTTGAAGTTCTTACGTATCCTGAGCGTGGATAACTACCAATTTGCCAGAACTCGTGAGAGGAGATTATATGGGAAAGTGCGATGGTGTTCGACTCCGTTCTATCAAGCGACTAACTTAGAACGCATATCAGTTGAGGCCCAAGACGAACCAGTTACGCGCTTGGTCAAACATCTATGCCAGCTGAACCCCGTAAAATTGATCTCGTATCGAAACAAAAGAGCCAATTGTATTTACCAACCAGAGTACTTCAAAGATAGTTGGGATCCGCAGTTTTCCTTCACACATTGGCATTCCCTCGACTTGGGAGATCTTTTGATGCAGCGGCGCTCGATACGGCTGACTCAGAAATCTACATTGGACAGCCTCATTTGTCTTACTAGTTTGAAAACCCTTACTATCTCCTTGCCTGATATCACGATGAGGTATTTTAAAACTGCGGTTCTACCACACATGAAAGATCTAGATACTTTGATGATTCCCACGGGACCATTTGATGGCGGGGCACCTTTCATTGCGAGCAACATGTCTGGAGTACCGTCACTTGATGAATCTGATAGGAAAAAGAGAGGTTTAGATACAACCTCTGAGAAACTTCGTCTTAAGCATGGAGAGATTCGGCAAAATCTAGCGAGAGAACTGTTCCGAATCAAACGAGATATGAATCAAGATGACGGTAGAATCAAGAAATTAAAATATGTCGGCTTGGGCTTTCGGGTCTATACAGAAACGTTTGTTGGCAAAGACAAGAAGGGAAAAGATTGCTGGGAAGTGCTGGAGCTTCCGCTTGATGAAGCAAGAGCTTTTGAGACTATCAGTGAGCTACTGCAGGCTCGATATATTATCACAAACCCTGAACTTGGGATTGTAACTTGGACTTCCTTAGTTGCACCCGGTGCGATAGTCGATATGGTGTATAGATTTGGCCTCCCTGCTCAGTGGCAGTTTCGATCAGAATGGGTGCGGATGAAAGTGGATTGGATTCTTTCACGAATGAAGTTACCAATAAATAAGTTTGGGATATGAATGGCTCCGAGCTCTAGGTACACCCAAGGATCTTCAGGAATAAGCATCCGCCTTAATAGAGTAGGCTTGGAAGAAGTCTTATTCATTGTGGTATCTATATTCCAAACTCCCTGAACATCTTTTCGATTCTTCGCCAATTTGATAGCTTGCATAATGTAAGCCAAAGAACAACTGCTCCAAGAAAGCTTGGAGACGAGAACGGGTTTGCTCAGATTGACAAGACCAAGAACGGAGATGATAATTGTAAGACAATTGATCTGGAGGTCGGGCCATTGTAGGTACGAAGGGTGGTGAATTACCCAGCATAATTTTCGGGAATGCCGAAGATGGTTCAGGGGCGTATAAGAATGGGAAGTTGGGAGATGCGGGAGGGAAGGGTGAAATGTATGGCATATTGGGAAAGATGTCGAGCTTTTACGGATAGATTCAATGAGGAACTCGTTGAGTACTGGTTAGAAAATTGGCCTGAGTAGCAGGCTGCGGTTGACTTGTTACGAAACCATGAATGATGCGCTTTGTGATTCGAACCCCCTTCTCACTTTTGACAAACCACATTTATCCACATACAAGTAGAACGCCATAACCCCATCCAAGGTTGGGTGTGATCTAATATATACGTTTCATCTTACTAATGACCAACAGAATTGGAGGCTGCAAAGTATAATACCACTGCAATCATATAAACTTACTCGTGAGGCTTTACATTAGGGCATGGGTTTTTTGGACAACAGCGAAGTTTCAAATAAGAATGGGGCGATTGAGCTGACTTCAGGTGAGATGTCAAGGCTGCATGAAATGCTGTACTTTTGCATTCTACTCGGTGTAAATCTTACTAGGGCAACTTAGCCTAAGTAATCAACGAGGCTGTAGGCAAACAGGTCGGTCCATTTATAGAGTGTGTTATGGTATTGTAATCAATCAGAGATTTAGCAAGCACATATTCATCTTGCGATCCCAAAAACTTTCTTGGAATACGTAAAGACGTAGCGGTCCCTATAAAAGCAAGATCTTCAACCCAGCGTGCATACCTTTCGAAATCCCACACCTCAAAAGGTGCAAATCCACAATGAGCCTCGGATGTTCACCATTCGAAATTGCGCAGCTAGTACATCTAGCATATAAGACTATTCAAGATGCAAAAAGAGCATGTGGTGAATACGACGAAATGACACGCGAAGTAGAAGGTCTTTATATTGCTTTGGCACAAATCAAAACCGAGAGTTTGCGACCAAACTCCATCCTCAATCGAACCAAGCATCCACAATGCATTGAATTGGTAAAACTTTGTGATAATTGCAAAAGTGCACTTTCGGAAGTTGATGAAATATTGATAAAATATATTGGAATGAGGAAAGGGAAGAGGAGTTGGACAAAGATATTGAAAGTTATGAAATTCACCAGAGAGATACCACGACTTGAGAATATTAGATCAAAAATCGGGATGCACACAGAATCCATCAAGCTTTGTCTACAGGTGTTGAACATTGGATCAAATGGGCGCTTGGAGGAAGGGGTGAGTCATATGCAGAGTCAATTACATGAAATTTCCCAACAAGGGAGCGAGCAATCACTACGATTGACACAGCAGGCACAACAGGGAGAGGATTTAAAAGAGATGGTGTCAGACATACGGCGAATTGTACTGGCACGGAATCAGCGAGAGGAGGGAAGTGAATGGACGGATTATGGAGATGACGATCAGGAATTGTATCGTGATTTGAGGAGACACTTGGTGGAACAGGGATACTCGGATGCATATCTTCGCGAACATGGGTTGATGGAAAAGATTAAGGCTTTTGTTGCCAGTGAGGCTTTTGCTAGAGATTTGGACGAAATTGATGGAGTAGACGAGGAAGAGATCTCAAATGTTGTACCCAGTAACTTGGAACAAATGTTAAGGAAAGAGCTCGATTTGGGTAGAGCATATGATCCCAACTGCGTTGTCCAATGATACCTGCACATAAATTCTGTTCTTGGGAGGTTAGGATACCATTCGGGAACGACGATTTCATTAGCTTGCCTGTTGGCGATGGACCCTTTTTGATTTGGAATCTTCTTATTAATATTTTGGGTATATGATCAGAAATAAATGAAAAAAAACTTCTCAAATTCACTATGCTTGCTAGACACGCCGCTCGTCCCCAAGCGACTGTGATATGTATCACCTTCGAACGATACCGTTCTATTCATGGCTGGGTCAGCATGCAAACCCCCACCCACAAAACAATTAATCGTATAGCATTTTGACTCTTGATCACAGCCATCAGTATGCACCATTAAAAAGTAATCACTAAAGCTCATATTCATATCCATATTGCTATTCACCCAGCCCAACATCCCTCTCTTCGTTTATCTCTCCACCCCCTCTTCTCCCCTCTTCCATATCCCCAGTTCCATCCACCCCCTCCCCTCTTTTCCTCCACCAAATCTAGCAACAACAAAATCATAGCAAAAAAGTACCACGAAGCAAAACCTAAAACTCATGGGTATACCTCTCAAGCCAACCAACCTACAGCCAGCCAACCAACCAACCAACCAGCAAACAAACTAAACAACAAATCCGCTATCTAACCTAGCAAAACAAAACCACAGCTTCTAACTTATACTTTCGAACCTCCCAAAGCCAAGTATTATAAGAAGAAAATATTCCAGCCCAACCCTAACTACAAGATGAAGTGTAAAAAGAGAAGCGAATATTAATGCAAACAAAAACCATTCCAGAAGCAAGATCTCGCTCGGAAGTTATCCCCATAACGCCTAAAACCCTTTTTTTCATTACCAATCCCCAATCCCAATCCCCAATTCCAATCAATAATTTTCGTACTCGGGAGTTGTAAGAAAAAATGTAGGGTCGTTCATATATACATAATGATTCATCATGCCACCAATGTTGTATCCGCTTCTTCTTCCTCTTCTTTTTGTTCAACTATCGCTTTATGAGCTTCTCTCTCTGCATAAATCTTTTGTTTCAGTGCTTCTGCGGCTTGAAGACTATCAATGTATGTTGTGAATTTGACTATTTCACGTAGGAGATAAGATGATTTACTCTCCCAATTGGCCATTGCTCTTTGAGCATTTAAATGGCGTGGGGAATACTGTAGATACTTGTTAGCAAAAGAAAGGAAAAGAGGTAAGATTACTTACAGCTAGAAGCATAGGACTTCTTAACATGTTATGTTTTCGTAGTTCCTCTTCAACACTTTCAACATAAGCAGTTAAAGTCCTTAATTGATCAGGTTCCATCAAATTGCTTGCTCTCATACTTTGAATTGGTGGTGTCCAGTCTGAGATGATGATTTTATCCCCTGGCAATCTAGATTTCATACCACCAGCGTAAGCATGGTCCATACTTGATCTTAAAGATTGAATGCTTGGTCTGGCTCCACTAGTAGATGGTCTTGTATTTCCCTCATTGATTGCCATTACCAAGGCATTGTTGACAATATCCTCAGACCAACCAAATTCAACGTTGCTAATACCACCAACAAGTGGATGATTGGATAATCTTGCACTCCAGTAATTTGCTGTCGATACGAATTCTTTGACGATATCTGGTGTACCAACCTGGAAGAGATGAACTGCTCCAGTGGGTAAGGAAAGGGCGAAAACATGGGGACGAGTTTTTGAATAACCAGGAGCTGGAAGAGCGCTAGCTATTGTTTGTCGAAGTAAGAAGGAACCCAAATTTTCAGCATTCTCTTGCCAATTACCACCACCCACAACACCACCACTAGATTTGCCCTTGGTTTTATTCTTCACACTCTTAGCGGAGAATGAAAACAAGCTCATGTAACCCTTTTCAATGACGGCAAAGGTTTCAACCCAATTGCGATCCTTTGCTTTTTTATCGACAGCTTCAAGATGATGTTTGTGTTTGACAATACCTTCCTTTGCCCAAGGAGAACCATGGAGTTCTAAAGATTCATCTTCCAATAGAGGAGCAGCTTGAAGTTCTCCACTATCGGCATTGCTACCACTACTTCCAACCGTTTCTTCTCGAATGATTGCTTGACTGAGAGCATTTGCAAAACCGATTGATTGTTGATAATCACCATGAAATGAATCGAATGAAGTGACTGACATGGAAGTATGTGTCTTTCCAAGTGAATACTTACTCCAGGTACTAGATCCTCCCGAAGGACTCCATATCGATGATTGATCATCCAAACTTGTTCGACTTGATCCCATACCAGACCCCAAGGTGGAATTTGCATATATACGAGGTCTCGATCGAGTTTTGTTACTCCACTTTCCATTTGTTCGAACTGTTTCTGCGGTTCTTCCTCGAACATAACTTTGAGTTTCTGATGGTGATTTGCTTAATACACTGGGTGTACGACGAAGCATACCATTTGTAAAAACAGAAAGAGTACTGGTTGAAGAGTGGGGTACGTTTGGCCTATCTACAGCACCGAATAGTGGAAGGCGTTCAGCGCGAATTGAGTTGTAAAAGTCCTTGAGGACAATCTCAACCTGAACTTCCCATGTACGTAAAGTACCGCGGAAAGGTGCCTTGACCAATGGACCACAATCATCAACAGGAGTGTCGTAATCCAAAGGAGTGGGAGCTGTCGAGTTTGAATTTTCTGGGTCCGATCGAGGTGCGGGTTTGAACGAACTTCTCCATGATGGCTTCTCAACCACCTCAATGGATGCTGTATCGGCATTATCGTCATTGGCAGTAGGATCTTCAAAAGCAGAACTTTTTCCGGGCAATACAGTAGGTCTGCTAGGTTCAAACTCATGAGCAGAATCCGAGACGGCTCGACGAATGGTGGGCATGGTATTCTTTACGAATTGACTGCGGGTCATCTTTTGATCAATATCGGCGATGTGGAGATCTGTATTAAGCAAGAGAATTGAGTAACAAATTGTATGCACAACATCTTCAATATATTAGTACGGTACCATTTTAAAGTTTGGGGAAACTCACCAATTGCCTTGAAACCATGGTTCGGATTACTTTGACACCATCTCTTTGCAAAAGCGAAAAGGATTCTATCAACCTGTTGACTCTCGCCTTTTAATACCAACCTACCACAAATTACCCGCATCGAGGCAAGTATATTCAAATTCGTAAAGTCATAAATATCCATGTAAGCAACCAAAACCCGGGCACGGATAACTCCTTCGTCTCCCATCCACGCCATAGCCTTTTCTTTCGAAATAAAATCTTCGTTGCCGTCGTAAATTTGTTGAGCTTTGATTCTATCCTCCTCACTGGGCATTGTGTCGGCAACTCCTGGAGTTTGCGGCACAGTAGTCTCTTGCGTTGGCGGACTGGCTGGTGGCCCTTGTTCCTGTCCTTCGACCTGAACGATTGGCAAACTAGTTGCAGACTTGTAAACTGTTTCGGTAGAGTTTGTCGTGGCTGTCGAAGAAAGTTCTTTTGGTCGCAATGTGCTATTCGTATTTGAAGGGAGATCTTCAGATGAAGACTGATCCAACCAAAGACGAGGTTCCTTGGAAGTTTTCTCGTCTGTACCCTTAGATTGACTCAACAATACCCAATCTTCGTCTTTGCTAGAATTGGTTGATTGCCCTTGGCTATTCTTCGACCCAGCAATGCTATGAGGTGAATCAAGAGGGGGTTCAATCTTTTGCGCAAAGTTGCTGGGACTTAGAGATCGTCTAGAATGAATTCTCTCGTACTCAGCAACAAGTGCCATGTCTCTCATAACAGATGGCGAAGGACCCGGAGATATAGGGCTCGGTAACAATGTATTACCCGGCAATTTCTTTGGAGCTGTCAGGCGTGAGTCGGGGTTACGTTCATTTTCATTATTTCTGACGCTAGCATCTCGAAGTGAGGTATCACGATCTTCTTTCGCTTGTCCATCGAGACCGGTAGGACTAGGTTGATTTCCACTAGTAGATCTGCGAGGTTGCGGAACCGATGAATATGACGCATGTCGACTATCGCCCGTATGTGATGATGAAGCTTTGATTGTTCTGATTGTAGCACTCTGATCTGGGTCGTATTCAGGGGAGAAGCCTCGTGTATTTCTGGCGGCAACATCATCGAGAGCATTATTGATTTGTCGGTCTAAACTGGCTCTTGCTATATACGCCTCGACCGGTATCCTCCCTAGACTGTTGTGCAGATATGGAGTCATGACTTTTCGTAGGCTACTTGACGGACTAGACTCAATCTTAAGATCTGGTCGAAGTTCCTTTTGCTGCAACTTCGTATTCGTTGGTACTGTAGGCAGTGGTACAGCATCAGCCTCCGACACAGACTTCTTACGCCGTCGAAAGAATGATGATGGCTTTTTCGTAAGGACATGAGGAGGTTCTTTTGGAGCGGAAGGCATTTCTCGAGATGGTGCTACACTTTGCGGTTTAATTTGGTTAGCAACATGATGAGTCCTACTGTCAGGACGGTCCGTCGTTTCAGCAATTATCGTTGAACCGTGCGACTGTGAGAGTTCGGGTGGCGCAACAGCGGTATTCCTGGAAGAACCAAAAACTCTCCTGAAGAAACCAGGTTTCTCCTTGGGTGCTTGTGCTGAAGGCTGAGCAGGCTGTGAATTCTTTTCTGTCTTTGAATATGGTACACTTGGTGGCGTAGACGTGGATTCTTTGATGAAAGCTGGCATAGGGGGTAATTCGCGACTTTTATCATTCAATCCATATTCATGTCTCCCAGGGTTCATGAAACCCTTTCCTTTATATGCACTCTTTGATGATTTCGCACTACGCTTCCTTTCCAACTTATCCATTGGCGGATCGGTGGGTGCCTCGGGCCGAGAAACTAAAATAGGTGAAGAAGGTCTAAAGCGCCTAGGGCCGCCAGGAATTGTGGGAGTTGGTGCCGCATCATAATCGTATGGATCGTGGGAAGGAATCGTAATATTCATTTGTCGACCCATATTTGGCGGGCTTGCCATTTGACGATCGCTGCCATAATCAAAGCTCGAAGATCTTCTTCCCAATGTTTGCGCCCATTTTTGTCCCTTTGAAAGTGATGAATACCCCAAGTCGAAGCTATTTGCGCTGCTTGCCTTACTACCTTGACTACTAGCCTTTGCCCTCGAATGTAATGCGCGAGAAGGTCCTCTACCTCCCATCATATCGTTCCGTATGCTACCAATTCTAGCCAAGCCGGTTTGAAAGTGGGAACTGCTATTACTTCTTCGACTGCGAGAATAGCGACTGGAATCATCTGCGGGATCGTAATCAGAACTGAAAGAATAAGCGTGTCCTCTGCCACTTCGAGAAGCAAAGTTTTGCGGTGATTGATATGGTTCGTCTTCCCCCATGGGAGAATATACTCGATCCTCATCAAGTATGGGGTTTCGTAAACTGAAATCTAATTGATCAATTGATAATTGATCAAGAGAAAAGAGCATATGATCTACCAAGGAATCGCGGGTAACTTGTCGGGGATTTAGAGAGAGGTCGTGAGAATCCCGGTTATTTCGTACTCTCTCAGGATCATTTTCTTTATTTGAAGGATCAATTGGTGTAATATCATCCAAAAAGGTTTCCCTTGTTCCATTCCGTGGATTAAGCGTTGCCCGATCTGAAAAGGTGGTAGTGGTATTATCTTTACTAAGATTTTGATTTTGATTTTGATTTTGATTTTGATTTTGTTGCGACCTTGGAGGAGTTTGTGGCGGAGAAGAACTATCTCTTCTATGAGTATTTCTATGTTGATGATAATCCAAATCCAAATTCAAATCCACGCCCAGTCGCTTGGCTGGTGCTATCGGCATATTTTCGAGAGAGTGCATGTCGAAAGTAATAGCCACAATAAATTAAAATTCCCAGTTGAGTTCGTCATAGGAATTTGAAATTTTGTATTATAATGTATATTAAAATATAATTATAAGGCAAGAAGTACCTATTCCTGATCTTAATCTTAATCCGTTTTGATATGTTCTGTTCTGTTCTGTTCTGTTCATCCGTATAATAGGTAGGTAATATCAAGGTAATAAAATGGAGAATGCGAACCTATTCCCCGTGCGCAAAAAAAACAAAATAAATATAAAAACAAAATAAAACAAACGGCTTCCTTCCTTCCTTTGGTTGTACTGTACTCGCTGGCTGGCTGGCTGGCTGGATGGATGGTGGTATGTAGGTAGAGACTTCTTTCGTTATGAATTTAGGTATTTTAGATTGTTTCGATTTATTTGATATGATATGATATGATATGGATGCCCAGTTCGAATTATTGCGAATTTGATTTGTATACAACCAACCCAGACCCTTTTCTTATTTTCCCTGTTGAACTTAAAAATAAAAAATAAAAAAATAAAAAAACTTCCGATGAATTAAATAATAAGTACCAGTATATACATACCAGTTTCAGGGAATATCCTTTGCTACTTTAAGTAATTCTTTTTGTACGAAGTTGAAATAATATAAAAATATAATAATTCAAAGAACAATTTGATTGTTTTTTATTGTTTTTTCTTAATAATGTCGGTAATGTAACTGTTTGATTTGGAAATTCCTAAATAACTAGGATATTAATTCTTTTGATGCAATGAATGTCGGAAGTAGTCTTTTGATGGAATTTCCCTTTTTTGAAACCAACCAAGACGTTTTTTTGGTGTATAAAAAGTACGTATTCATAATAATGAGCAGCCAGTATATATGATAGATGAATATATAACCTTATATTGTTTGTGGAGTTATAATCCACTCACTCTAAACAAAAACATAATAATCGGAATCGGTATCGGAATCGGTAAAGACAGACTTGTTTGATGTACTGTATGAGTGTTTGTGTGTATGTGTGTTATGACTTGGTGATGATGAAGATATGCTGGTGGTGGTGGTGGTGATGGTGGTGATGGTGATGTTGTGCTAATGCTGGTGATGATGCTGGCAATGGGGTATATGCCGACGATGGTATATTTGTGGTGATGATACTAGCGATGAGATATGTGTGGTGATAATGCTGGCACTGGTAAAGAGTTCAAAGTAATGAAACCTACAAAGAAAATACAACAAATGATTGTAAATAGAATGAGCAGCAAACAAAGTCATTCATTCCAGAAACTTACCAGGTTACTGGTTTTTTACTCTAGTTAAGTATTTGATTAGGTTTTTATCAATTTTGATATATAGGATAGGTAATGAGGATATACGCCAAAATATCGGGGTTTCTACTAATTAAGGCGAATTAAGGCGGGTAGTGGGGAGACATTAAAAAAGTACGAGTCTTAACTAAACCCTTCTAGGTCTTTTACTCCTCTTCTTTTTTCCTTCTATTTCCGAAATTCAGGTACGGAAAACAATTTAACTACTGTACATTTTAAGTATGGAGAAAAAAACTGTACTGTACACCATAATCTAATGGATATATAGATAGTGGAGTAAGTTTGATATGGTCCCCCCCCTCAATAATGCTCATCGAAAAGTTCAATTATATTTTATTATTCATAAAAGAAAGATTATGTTTCATTAATCTCTAATTTGAATCTAATTCATCTGTGTAGGTTTTGTGTCAGGTCATCCATCCATTATCAAACTATGAGTAACGTACAAGATGATCATATCAGTACGTACATACTGTCTATAATTCTGTACTTCTGTGTATTCTATAAAGTATAATTATAGAATCTGTAAATGGAATTTCAGAACTTCATAGTGGTATGTTGACCTTTAAAGTTGATTGGAACCTTAAGAATGAACTATAAAATAGGGGTAAAGATACCAAGCCGGCAAAGGAATAATAACTTCCAAGGATCTATGAAGCTATCATGATTCTTAACACCTTTTTAGATATCTTCAGGGGGGTAATACCTAGTACATACATGCTGCTAAAGAATTAAATAATCCTACCCTAAGGCACAATAATACCTACATATATGAAAGGATATCTCTGCGGTTAACCGTCAAATTCTATTATGTATCTATCCATAGACCTACTCTCATACATTTATGTGGTGTAACGAGATTGTACTACATTTATGTCGAAAACACAATATGAACGAACATGTTTCTCTTGCCTTGTTGGATTCAGAAGAATAGCGGTGTACAAAATGAATAGATCTGAACACCAGCACAACATCATAATGAGGATCTCCAGCTCCAAAAGATCTAGAAATAAGATGAGAAGCTTACGGTTAAGTTTCATATTCTTCCTTTCCTAAGAATAAAACTTCTATAAAGGTTATACCCAATTACACATACACATCACATGGAATTGTTGCATATCCCCTATTTACTTGCATAAGTTGTGAATCCCCTGCATAACTTTTTTTATACTACCGCTTGAACTTTTGACGATTATCCAATTAAACATATATTCACATCTCTACCAGAGTCTGAACAAGCGTTGGCGTTATGCAGTAAAATCATTCTAATTTAGTTTGATTTAATAGGTTGGCCTCAATCTAATTTGGACTGTATATAATTACTTCACATCAATAATAAATATAATGTTTCTAGAATCTAAATTTTGAAGAAGGATTATTGACTACAGTATGTCAGACTGGATTCTGGAAGTATGAGGGGAATTTTAAAGAATCCTAGGAATCCGGTTGAGATCAAAGTTTGAGACATACCGGGGAATTTTACTGATCCTTATTTCCAACCCTTTGTATTAGACCAAGACATTTGATATTGCTTCAAGTAATTATGAAGCCATTCCCA